>PITA01006291.1:0-46464 GCA_004023965.1 Spilogale gracilis
GCAGGAAGTCTGCTTCTCCCTCTCTCACTCCCCCTGCTTGTGTTCCCTCTCTGGCTGTGTTTCTCTCTGTCAAATAAATAAAATCTTAAAAAAAAATTAAAAATAAATAAATAAATAAATAAATAAATAAATTCCAGTTAGTTAACATACAGAGTAATATTAGTTTCAGGTGTACAATATAGTGACTCAACAGTTTCATCTATCACCTGGTGCCATCACTGCAAGTGCACTCTGTAATCCCCATCACCTATTTTACCTATCCCCCTTTCCACCTCCCCTCTGGTAACCATCAATTCTCTATAGTTAAGAGTCTGTTTCTTAGCCTTCTTGTTTTATTTTTTTCCTTGTGTGCTTGTTTTCTTTTTTTTAAGATTTTTATTTATTTATTTGACAGAGATCACAAGTATGCAGAGAGGCAGGCAGAGAGAGCAGAGGAAACAGGCTCCCTGCTGAGCAGAGAGCCAATCCTAGGACCCTGGGATCATGACCTGAGCTGAACCCAGGCGGCCTTGTTTCTTTTTTTTTTTTTTTTTTCTTAAATTCCACATATGAGTGAAATCATATGGTATTTGCCTTTCTCTGACTGATTTGTTTTGCTCAGCATAATACTCTCTGGCTCCATCTATATCCTTACAAGTGGCAAAATTTCATTCTTTTTTATGACTAATATTCCATTGTATATGCACATATATACCGCATATACCTTTCCTATACGCATAGACCACATCACACTTGGGCTATTTCCATAATTTGGCTTTTATAGATAATGCTGCTATAAACATCAGGGTAAATGTATCCCTTTGAATTAGTATTTTTGTATTCCTAGGGTAAATATCTAGTAGTTCAGTTGATGGATCATATGGTAGTTCTGTTTTTAACTTTTTGAGGAACCTCCAAACTGTCTTCCAGAGTGGCTGTCAACTTTGCATTCTCACCCACAGAGCAAGAAGGTTGCTTTTTTTCCACATACTCACCAGCACCTATTGTTTCTTATATTGCTGATATTAGCCATTCTGACAGTGTGCGGTTATATCTCATTATAGTTTTGATGTGTATTTCCTTGATGATCAGCGATGTTGAGAATCTTTTCATGTGTCCATTGACCATCTGGCTATCTTCTTTGGAAGATAAAACATCTTTATGTTTTCTTTCCATTTTTTAATTAGATTATTCAGTTTTTAGGTGTTGAGATTTGGAAGTTCTTTACATATTTTAGATATTAACCCTTTATCAGATACATAATTTACAAATATATTCTCTCATTCCATAGTCTGCCTTTTAGTTTTGTTGATTGTTTCCTTTGCTATGCAGAAGCTTTTTATTTTAATGAGGTCCCAGTAGTTTACTTTTGCTTTTGTTTCCCTTGCCTTAGAAGACCTATGTAGGAAAATGAGCTACACCTGATGTCAAAGAGGCTACTGTCAGTGTTCTCCTTTAGAATTTTTATAGAATTTTTATAGTCTAACATTTAAATCTTTTATCCATTTTGAATTTATTTGTTTGTATCATCTAAGAAAGAAGTCCAGTTTCATTCTTTTGCATGTTACTCTTCAGTTTTCCCAACACAATGTGTTAAAGAGACTGTCTTTTTTCCATGAGGTTTTCCTTCCTGCTTTGTTGAAGATTAATTGACCATATAATTGTGGATTCATTTCTATGTTCTATGCTGTTCTATTGATCTATACATCTATTTTTTTGCCCATACCATACTGTTTTGATCACCACAGCTTTGTAATGTAACTTCAAGTCCCAAAATGTGATGCCTCCAGATTGCTTTTGTTTTTCAAGATTGCTTTGGCTGTTGGGGTGTTTTGTGGTTCCATAGACTTCTTAGGATTGTTAGTTGTAGCTCTGTGAAAAATGCTGTTGTTATTTTGATAAAGATTGGGTTAAGTGTATAGATTGCCTTTAGTATAGACATTTTAACAGTGTCTGTTCTTCCAATCCATGAGCATCGAATGTTTTTCCATTTCTTTGTATCATCTTCAATTTCTTTCATCAATATTTTATAGTTATCAGAAGTGTAGGTCCTTCATCTCTTCGGTTAGGTTTTTTCCTTAGGTATTTCATTTTTTTCTGTCATATTTGCAAATGAGATTGATTCTTTATTTTCTCTTTCTGCTGTTTCATTATTGTTGTATAGAAATGCACCTGATTTCTATAGGTTGATTTTGTATCCTGTGACTTACTCAATTTGTGTATCATTTCTAGTAGCTTTTTGATGGAATCTTTCAGGTTTTCTACATAGAGTATCATGTCACCTGAAAATAGTGAAAGTTTGACATTTTCCTTGCCAATGTGGATGCCATTTTTTAATTTTTGTTGTCTGATTGCTGCACTAGGACTTCCAGCACTATATTAAATAAAAGTGTTGAGAGTGGACATCCCTGTCTTGCTCCTCACTGTAGAAAAAAAACTTAGTTTTTCCCCATTTAGGATGATACGAGCTGTGAGTTTTTTATATATGGCCTTTATCATGTTGAGTTGGTTCCCTCTAAACTACCTTCTGAAGGGTTTTTATCATGAATGGATGTTGTAGTTTGTCAAATGTTTTTTTCTGCGTCTACTGAAATGATCAGCCAGTTCTTACCCTTTCTTTTATTAATGTGGTGTATCACATTGGTTGATTGTGAATATTGAACAACCCTGGCAACCTAGGAATAAATTCCACCTGATTGTGGTGAATGATTTTTTAAATGTATTATTGGATTTGGTTTGCTAGTATTTTATTAACAATTTTTGCATCCATATTCATTAGGGTTAATAGTCTGTACTTCTGTACTCTTTTTAAGTAACGTCTTTATCTGGTTTCATGTCAGGATAATGCTGGTCTCCTAGAATGAATTTGGAAGTTCTCCTTCCTTTTCTATTTTTTTTGGAATAGTTTGAGAAGAATACATACTAACACTTCTTTAAATGTTTGGCAGAATTCACCTGTTAAGCCATCTGAACTTGAACTTCTGCTTATTAGTTTTTTGATCACTGATTCAATTTCTTTGCTGTTTATAGGTCAAGTTAAAAATTTCTATTTCTTTCTGTTTCATTTTGGCTAATTTATACATATCTAGGAATTTATACATTTCTTCTAGATTGTCCAATTTGTTGGCATACAGTTTTTCATAATACTCTCTTATAATTGTTTGTATTTCTGTGGTGATTTTTTTTTCTCGCATTTGTGATTTTATTTATTTGGGTCCTTTTCTTTTTGATGAGTCTGGCTAGAGGTAAATCAATTTTATTATTTCAAAGAACCATCTCCTGGTTTCATTGATCTGTTCTATTGTTTTTTTGTTTGTTTGTTTTTTTAGTCTCTTTACCATTTACTTCTGCCGTAATCTTTATTATTTCCTTCCTTCTGCTGGCTTTAGGCATCATTTATTGTTCTTTTTGTAGCTCCTTTAGGTATAAGTTTAGGTTGTTTGAGATCTTCCTTCTTGAGGTAGGCCTACATTACTATATGCTTTCTAATTTGGACTGCTTTTGCTGCATCCCAAAGGTTTTGGACTATTGTGTTTTCATTTTCATTTGTTTCCATTTATTTTTTTTTGTCTTCTTTGGTTCCTGGTTGACCCATTCATTATTTAATAGCATGTTGTTTAGTCTCCATGTATTTATGGTCTTTCCAAAATTTTTCTTGTGATTGACATCATGTTTCATAGCTTTGTGGTCAGAAAGGGTATGTGGTATATATTCAGTCTTTTTATGCTCATTGAGGCCTATTTTATGACCTAATATGAGATCTTCTCTAGAAAATATCCCATGTGTGCTTGAAAAGAATGTGTATTCTGTTGTTTTAGGATGGGGTATTCTGAATGTATCTGCTAAGTTCATCTGGTCCAATGTGTCATTCAAAGCCATTGTTTCTTTTTTATTTTTGTTTAGATGATATGTCCATTGATGTAAATGGGGTTTTAAGTCCCCTACTATTATTGTGTTATTATCAATTAGTTCCTTTTTGTTTGTTACTGTTTTATATATTTGGGTGCTCCCATGATGGGTGCATAAATATGTAAAATTGTTATATCTTGTTGGATTTTACCCTTTATGATTATATGATGCCCTTCTTTGTCTCTTTTTACAGTGTTTGCTGTAAAGTATAGTTTGGCTGATATAAGTATTGCTACTCTGGCTTTCTTTTGACATCCATTTGTGCAATAAATGCTTCTCTCACCCCTCACGTTCAATCGGCAGGTGGTCCTTAGGTCTAAAATGAGTCTCTTGTAGGCAGCGCATATGTGGATCTTGTGTTTTTTATCTGTTCTGACACCCTATGTCTTTTGATTGGAGCATGTAGTCCATTTACAGTCAAAGTATCAATAGGTATTTATTGCCATTTTATTACCTGTTTTGACATTGTTTCTGGAGATTTCCTCTGATCCTTTCTTGTCTTTGTCACTTTTGGTCTCTTTTTTACACTTAAAAAGAGTCCCCTTTAATATATCTTGCAGGTCTGGTTTAGTGGTAATGAACTCCTTTAGTTTTTGTTTGTCTTGGAAAGTCTTTATCTTTCCCTGCTGGATAGAGTATTCTTGGCTTCTGATTTTTTCCTGTTTAACACTTTGAATATATCATGCCACTCCCTCCTGGCTTGCCATGTTTGTATGAGAAATCTCCAGCTAGCCTAATGTGTTTTTCCTTGTAAATTAAGGACTACTTTTATTTTGTTGCTTTTAAGATTTTTTTCTTTATCACTGTTTTTTAGAAATTTAATTACAATGTCTTATTTTGGCCTGCTTTTGTTGATTTTGATGGGAGTTCTTAGTGTCTCCTGGATCTTTTTATCTATTTCCTTCCCCCTATTAGGGAAGTTTTTTGCTGCTATTGCTTGAAATAAATTATTTGTTTCCTTTCCTCTATCTCTTCTTATTGGACTCCTGCAATACAAATGTTACTACATTTGATGGAGTCACTGAGTTCCTTAAGTCTATTCTCATGTTCCATAATTCTTATTTATCTCTTTTGTTCAGCTTCATTATTTTTCATTATATTTCTTTTATTTCTCTGATTTGTTCCTCTGTTTCTTCCAGCCTGTTGTTCATTGTCTCAAGCCTGTTTCCAATCTCATTTATTGTATTCTTTCTTACTAATAGATTGCTTTTTAGCTGTTTTCTCTGTGGTTCTTTAAATGTATCTACAGGTGAAAAATTAAGAATTGAGCTTGCTAATTTTGTGTGAAAATTTAATTTTAAGTAGCACAGAACCCAAAGATTAACCTATATACATAATTACCAAATTTACTAGAAATGTTATTATCCTGTGGTTATAATATGTATTTATTAGAGTAGTTTTATGTATTTATTCTAAGTCCAGTAGTTGCAGTGAAATGAATGCCACCTTTCTTTCAAAGATTCTCATGATAATCTAGTTAAATTGAAAATCCTTCACAACATCCTAAGGAAGAGATGTTATAATGAATCATAAGACACAAACTTCAAAGGGAGGTAGGAAACTGATCATCACAACTATTTTCTTCTTCTGAAATCGCAAATGATACCTATCTGGGAAAAATTAGCTTCATGATACCTAAAGGCAGGGTTTTTGTGTACTACCGAATCCATTCCCTTGATGAAACAAGTTATTTAATAAATACCCCTTTACTTTGATATCTCAAAGTGAGAGGTGTAGGAATGTTAGATATTGGTTGCAGTAGATGCTCAATTGGATCTATCAGAGCATAGATTGCTGTTTTAGAGTCTTTAATTAAATTGCCCAGGAGAAGTGTCTTCTAGTTTTGACTTTGCAATGGAAAATCTGAAGCAAACCTAATTTTTCTTTTTTTATAGATATAATTTTTTCAGCTAAAATGTCTTTGAACATTTTGTAACCCTTCATAGATTTTAATTCTTTCCCTTTTATTTTTCTCTTGTTTGATTATCTTAACATTAGATATCCCTGGACTGTTATAAGTTTTTTCATTGTACTTAGGTATGATTTTAGTTCATGAAGTACTTTTGATTTTTATTTTTGTTCTAGTCACTGTGGTTTCTTACTCTGGGGTAACACATG
This sequence comes from Spilogale gracilis, assembly GCA_004023965.1. Lineage (NCBI taxonomy): Eukaryota > Metazoa > Chordata > Mammalia > Carnivora > Mephitidae > Spilogale > Spilogale gracilis. Next base: position 6,007 of record PITA01006291.1, read on the forward strand.
TACAGAAATTAGCCATTGTTTTCTGTCTCTCACATTTAAAATTTCCACAAATAATTTCTATATGTTTTTCCAGTAAAATAGGATGGTATGATTATGTGCACACCTACTGTGTTTTTCATTCCGCATCAACATCTCTCACATCCTTCATTCACACTTTATCACAAATTACATTATTAGATCCAGTTAGGCCACTAGAACCAATTAAAGTTTATAGTTAATCAATACTATTCATTTTGCATTTTATTCACTCCCTTCCCTTAATTGTACTCTCCTTAATTGTACTCTCCAAATCATCACCTAGTTGAACAAGGCACTCAGCTATTCTGACACTTCTTATTTTAAATTCATAGCATTATGAATGCTCCCTGACAATGTTACCTTTTAACTCACATGTAATTCTCCAAAAGGACTATTTTTTGCCTTTTTTTTTTTTAAAAAAAGAAGTATCTATGTATTTGAGAGAGAGTGTGCACATGACAAGATGGAGAGGCAGAAGGACAGGGAGAGAGGGAATCCCATTCAGACTCCCCACTGAGCACAGATGCAGGCTAATTTGCAGTGCAGCCCAATGCAGGCTAATTCCCAAGACCCTGAGATCATGACCAGAGCCAAAACCAAGAGTCAGACAATCAACCAACTGAGCCACAGAGGAATCCCCTATTTTATACTTTTTAATGTTTCTCAATAAATCAACACTTTCTCTGCTCCCCCTACCTCTCTACTTATGATCTTAAAATCTACTCACTTCACTTGAAGATTAGAAGAAATTAGAAGAATTTCCATATTAATGTGCTACAACTTCCACCAATTGCCCAGCATATACAGTATGTATTCTCCTGTTGTTATGAATGAATTACCAGTGTACTTCTCAATGACCAATGCTTCAACCTCTGCACTTACTCTCATTATCTCTGGGCTATTAAAACTTTGCTTTTTTAGTGGTTATCTCTCTTCTCAATTATAATTACTCCCTCTATACCAAATCAAATGATTAACATCTCCCACCATACTGAAAAATAACACACACACAGTTGACAAAAACTCCTAGACTGTACATATAGTTTCAAAACAACTTTAAGGAACTGTACCAGCCCACTATCTATTTCATTTCCACAGTCTAACTTGAACTTATTCCAAACTTAAATCAGTCCTTTCACTGAAAAAAAACAGAACACGTTAAGGTCAGCAATGATTTACACATTATCAAATCCAATAATAAATTCCAGATCCTCATTTTCTTCAACCTATGGGCTAAAAAACTTAATGTAGTTGAACACTGTCTTTCTTAAAACACACTCTTTACTTGAAATTCAGAATACAAATTTCTCTTGATTGTTTTCCTACCTTACTATTTATTTTAAGACTAATATTCTTACTGTTTCTTAATTTCACCAATTTTTCAATATAAATGTCTCTTAGGAATCAATCCTTGGACCTTTTTATCTACATTAAATCCCAGCCTGCTCATTTAGTCCCATGACTTTAAATATCATTTACATATTACCTAATCCCAATAACATTCTTTATTATCTTTCCTTATACTGTAATGAAAGTTCTATGAGCACATTAACTTCATTTTGGTTTTTATCATTATCTGTACCACCTAGGACAATGTCTGCATATAGTTGTTGAACAATTATATGAATGAATAAACAAGCTAGCTCAAAGCGATATCTAAACACTTGGAAAGAATTAATCTAATTGAAGAAATACTTATTGGCGGAAAAAAGGCAAAAGTGTAATTTGCCCATCTGGGGGAAATAGTTAAACTTGTCATTCATATATGAAACTATTCTTACTATTATTTAATTTAAAAATTCAAACTAAAACAAGAAAGTGATACAGACTCTGGGTTGGTGAAGGGAATGTACATCTTTCTACAACAGGAGCTCTTGATAGTCTCAGTAACACTAAAATCATGTCTAAAATATTTTGGAATTTAGGAGCTCCTGGGTGGCTCAGTCAGATAAGCATCCAACTCTTGATTTTGTTTATGTCATCATCTGCAGGTCCTGGGATCAAACCCCACCGCCAGGCTCTGCATTCAATGGGAGTCTACCAGAGATGCCCTCTGCATGCACATGCACTTCACTCTCTCAAGACAAATAAATATATCTTTTAAATAAAATATTTTAGAATTTTAGTAAAACTAAAAACATTGCATATTTTGAGGAGAGCAGGCCCAGTGTCACATACTGGAAAGTGGCAAGGCTGGTATTTAGAGTGTCAAAAGTAATAAAAGCAATAATTAAAATAAATAAACAAAAATATTTTAAGATAATTATTTAAGCAGTATATGTATTATTTTATTTAAGCACTTTTATCTACCTGTGCCATATCTCTTAGATATCTCTTAAGATAATGACCAAAAATTTTTTTACAAAGAATGAGAAATTTAAGCCTGATTTTGAAAGACCAAAAACAATTTTTTTTTCAGGTTAGCAGGTCATTAAATATAGAAGACAGGTCATTAAAGACATAGAACACAGAGTAATCTTAAACAAACAAACAAACAAATTAAAAAAAAACAGAAGAAATTCTGTTAAGAGAATATCTGTTACAGGGAAAGGAATGAATAATGAAGTTAGAAATATTGGCATAGTATTGATTATGATGAATTTCTGGGTTAGTTAAGGAATTTAAAATTTATCTTGAATATAATGGGAGTTAAAGTGAAATATTTTTAAAAGATCACTTTGAGATCACCTGAAGGATAGACTTAAGATGAAAGAAAGATGAATTATTCTGTGACAGAGAAAATAAAGGAGAAAAATGGTATGCTGCTAGCAGTAAGGATATAGAATGAAGAGGAATTCAAATTTATAGGAATTGGGGTAACTAGGACTTGGTTGAGTGAAATGTGGAATGGGAAAGAGATTTCTTAAAGACTGTTAGGGATAATGTTAATTCTTATGGTGACTTCTTAAGGATCTCATGAGTATTCGAGCAATCACAGAGATAGAAAATTCCAGTTGGCAGAGAGGAATGAAGCTAAGGAAATTATTAAATTAAGTATAGATATATGAGACTGAGTTTCTTTGGACCACCCTGGTACCAGGTGTCCCCAAGGCAGATAAATCTAAGACTCTTTAGCTCAGAAATAGATTCTAAGCTTGTGAACAAAATATGGAAGCCCCCAACTTATAGTAGAATCTGAAATCATGGGAAAGAAGCCACTAAAGGAAAGTGTTTAAAGTGAGAAGAATGGGTGACAGTAAACAGAAACTTAGGTCCCTTGAATGATTGTGTGGATGGAAAGTTGCTTGGTAATGAAGGGTAGAGGAGAGGCACTGGGATAATGGTTTGAATGCTTGAGTTGAGTCAGTCACACCCGGATTTAATTTGCTTCTTTGTTTCTTACTTTTCTTACTAATATTGTTATTTTGTGGTACCTTGGTTTCCTCTCTGCAATAAAATACCCAATAGAGTTATTCAGAAAGTAAAGGAGAATGGCCATTTGGAGTACCCACAAGTGATTTCTAAAATTTTAAACACCTAACCGATAGTAACAATGATGATACAAGGAGAAAACAAAGAAAAGATTAGAAGGTATAAGGAGAGTGCAATGTCAAGGAAGCCATGATAGTGCCCTATTTTGAAAGGTTTCTTATGGATGTTAACAGCAGGTTGACGGTGGAAAGCAAAAATGGGATGCATTTTATTTAGCCTGTGTCTCTCAGAACAACCTGTCTTTGCACTCCAAAGACAGCTGATTGCAAAGAAAATGAGGCAGCTCCCAATAAAAGTGATTATGGCATTATTAGTGAACACTCTTACATAGGGTAAAATCCTTTCTTCCCTTGCAAAGGCATATGTGCTCCTATTTTATTCACAACATAATCTTTTCAGCCACCAAGGGAACATTTGTAAATTGTAGGCAGAAGATGTTTAAGGACATTTATCATAAATATACATTATAAAATCATGATTATAAAATCATGAAATAAAGACATAGCTATGGCCATTAACAAATACACTGACAGGTGAACTACACTGAAGGAAATCAACTTTGACCAAATTAATAATGCAAAGAAGATTCAGATTTCTAGAGATAGGCAGGAATATTAGCAGTTTCACCACTATTTATTAAAACAGCAAATGTGGGCGCCTGGGTGGCTCAGTGGGTTAAAGTCTCATGTTCAGGTCATGATCCCAGGGTCCTGGGATTGAGGCCTGATTTGGACTCTCTGCTTAGCAGGGAGCCTGTTTCCTCCACTCTCTCTGCCTACTTGTAATCTTTCTCTCTGTCAAATAAATAAATACAATCTAAAAAATAATAATAAATAAAAATAAAAAACAAAACAGCAAATGCAATTACTGTACAAAAGAATTATCCATATGTTTTAATTGTGAAGTGTAACAAATGATACTATCAAAATGGTAATTGACAATCAGTGAAGTACAGGAGCTATATTATTTTACTGTGGTGCATTTTTAAGTTTCATGATAAAAATCTGTCATTGTAAACATCAGGTACAAAAGAAGAGCAAATAGGGGCGCCTGAGTGGCTCAGTTGGTTAAGTGACTGCCTTCAGCTCAGGTCATAATCCCAGAGTCCGGGGATCAAGCCCCACATTGGGCTCCCTGCTGGGCGGGAGGCCTGCTTCTCCCTTTCTCGATCCCTCTGCTTGTGTTCCCTCTCCAGCTGTGTTTCTCTCTGCCAAAAAAAATAAATAAAATCTTTTTTTTTTTTTTTAAAGAAGAGCAAATAGTAAGAGAATGTGAAAAAGCTATTGTATTTCAACTTTAAATGTCTACAGAAAACATTTTTTTCTATGGAAACTTCAGTGTTCATTTCAGCTGAGATGCAGCTGAAGAAAAGTTACAGTTTTCTAGTATTTAATAGAGTATAGCATGGATTTTAAAGTAAATAATAGATATATATTGCTAAAATGCTTAATTTTAATAAACTTAATACTCTCTACCATTTAATCATTTAATAAACTTTCTGAAATTTTATTAATTCTTATTTTAAAGATTTACTTTTTTATTTTAGAGAGTGCACTCAAGCAGGGGGAGGGGCAAAGGGAGAGAGAATGAATCCTCAGGAAGATTCCCACTGAGCATGGAGCCGGCTGGCTGTGGGGCTCAATCCCAGGACCTAAGATCATGACCTGATTTGAAATCAAGAGTTGGATGCTTAACCAACTAAGCCACCCAGGTGCCTCTGAAATTTTATTAAGTCTTAAGATAATTTTTTAGAAGAACAAAGTTAAAAATTAATTCTTAGACTTTTCTTTATTATTCAAAAGAAGAAAATCAAGAATGATGGGAATCACTAACTCATTGATTCCATTTCTAGTAGTTTATTCTACAGAAATAATCTAAATGGAGATATCCTTATGTTCAAAGATGTTCACCACAGCATTATGTAAAGCAAGGAAAAAATAGTGTTTTTGAAATTAGAAGTGTTCTCAATGTACAGTTGGTTATCCTGAATGGCTATCATGGAAAAATAAAAAGTTATGTACATCTTATTATATTCTGCATGCTGGAATATTATGGGATAATAAAACAGTATTTGTAAAGAAGAATTTAAATAATAGAAATCATTACATTAAATGTTAACCAAAAAGATTTCTTTAAATTATATTCTTTAGGCATTCAAATATTTAAATAATAACACAGCACTTACTAAGTAATATAAAGTTCTCCATGAATTCCAAATATTAACTTACTGAGTCTTTATAATGATCTGTGAGTGGATACCATTATTATTATATTATTATCGTAGGGTCTCTCCCAGTAACCCTATGAGTTGTTACCCTTAGTTAATACCATTTTAAAAAGAAAACCCGAGGGAAAGAAATTCTAGCTCTTTGTCATACAACTATTAAATAATGGTCAAGATTAAAAACCTGCCTGTCCCAAATTTTGTGCTGTAAACCACTAAATTCCATTAGAAATAGACAGGAAAAAGAAAGGCCAAGAAGAAATATCCTAGACCTAGAATGTTAATAACAGTTATTCATCTCACCTTCTCAAGGGCTTTATTACTTCTGTCCTCATCCTCTCTCCCTCCAGCATTAGTCTCCATTTCTGCTGAATTATTTTCTATTATATGCCATTTTACTCCATTATCAGCCATTTTAAGAACAAAAATTAAAAAATCAAAAAACAAAAGCAGTGCAAAAAAATTTACATTTTAATTCTGTTTCAGTAAAACTCTTGAAAGAACCGTGTTTACTTACCTCCTATTTACTTTTCAGTCCTCAGAAGAATTTGTACTTTGTCAAGTTACCGAACCTGGAACTAGGATTCCTTGAATTTCCTTCCCTGCCTAATTCCAGTTCTCATGAGTTACATGAGACATTGTGAATGAGATTTAGACAATGGAAGTTAAGTCATGTACTTTTTCACTCTAGGGAGGGGAGAGGAAGGGATGAGGTAAGGATGCAGCTGAGGCAGGTAGTATTTTATCTGGTGGTTCCTTGGTTGGGATCTGCCACAGCTGGGCTCAGGGCAACTCTAGCTACTGCTTCATCTCCTTCTTAAGAGTCTTGGATTTCTCAGAATTTTGCACTCTTAAATCATTGACAAAACCACCAGCTGTTCCTGCAGGAAGTCTTTATCTTTGAAACTGGAGCCTTGGAGAAGTTGGGAGACTGACACCAGTTCCATTCTTTGCTCCATCCGTTCATTCTTGGATATTTTAATTTTTCCATATTTCCCCTTTTCCCATCAGTGTCAATGTTCCCTTAACAACTGACCACTCTTCTAACTTCCTGTAACAGCTCCACACAAAGAGAGCATAATGAGTTCCCACAATTGTTTACAATCAGATTCCTAAAATAAATTATTTACTTATTGGTTCTGTTTTTCTTATCAAATTCAGACTGATAGAAATCCCTCCAAAAATTAGCTTTGTTTCTATCAAGCCAACAAAAGTTTCAAATACCACTTATGCCATGACTTTTTTTTTTTTTAAGAATTCAGCATATTTGAAACATTCCCTTGTTTATAGTCACTTTCTAAGGATTTTTGTCTTATCCAGTTTTGCCTTATTCTCCTTTGCTGGCTTCTCTTTCCCACCAAGTTTCTAAATGTTAGAGTGTTTGAAGAACCAAATTCTAATTTCTATCCTAACTGTGTCTAAGTAGATTCATGCATCTACTTCTGTATGCTGATGACACAACCATTTACAGCTTCTATTAGATCCCAGAAGCTCCAAACTTGTGTGACCAAACTGCCTCCTTGATGTTTGAATTTTCTTCCTTTCTTTCTTTCTTTCTTTCTTTCTTTCTTTCTTTCTTTCTTTCTTTCTTTCTTTCTTTCTTTCTTTCAAGATTTTATGTATTTATTTGACAGAGAGAAACACAGCTAGAGAGGGAACACAAGCAGGGGGATTGAGAGAGGGAGAAGCAGGCTTCCTGCTGAGCAGGGAGCCAGATACAAGGCTCAATTCCAGGACTCCAGGATCATGATCTGAGGTGAAGGCAGAGGCTTAATGACTGAGCCACCCACACTCCCCATGTTTGAACTTTCATGTTGAGTTGCACCTTCAAATACAATGTGTGAACAGTAGAACTCTTGACTCTCTCTCTTCCCTCCCCCCAAATGCTATCTTGATCACATCTTCTCTATCTCAGCAATAGCACAGACTACCCAGTTGCTTAAGCCACTTACCTGGAAGTTTTCTCAATCACTTTGTGTGTTTATAACTTTTGGTATAATTCCATTAGCTATGGAATATCTTTGGATGAAAACAGTAGATGTTCAAAACTATTCTTTGAAGTCATTAAGCTTGATTGTCGATTTTCTAAGAGAGAAATTTGGTATATATTTATAATAAAAGATGAGTTGCTAGAACTTTACTTATAAATGCTTGTTTTATTAATGAATATTTAAGATGAAATATATAAATATTAAGAAATTTTGTTTAGAGGGAAAAGATACTATTCCTCACCTCAAATTTCTTGCTTATATATGCATGAGATCTGATAAGCCACTTAATCTGTCAAAATCAGTTTTCTCATCTGAAAAAAAAATGTTTTCTTTATATAGGTCACTGATTGGTTATAAAGGTTATATAAAAATATTTTTATGACAGTAGCTCTTAAATGATAAAATCTATTTTGTTTTGTAATGCTGCTAAATGAAAACTGTAGTCTTACATCCATTGTTAATTCTGTGTCCTAAAATTTTATTTTATTCTAGTTATTAAAAATCTAGTATCAATTCCTACATATTTCCATGTAGCCCCAAACAATTTTCTAGCATCTCTAGTCCTCTTTCCACATATTTAGATCAATAGAAGTACAAAAGTTAAAGATTTCAAGAGAATGACCACTAGTACATACATAGTAGATAACAGTTTTGTATCATCTTATGCCCGAGGAAAAAAATACAACTGAGGGTCACAGGACATGACCTTTGAATCTATAATTATATATAATGTAGTGACTGCCAGTTTAAGCAGGGGAATAATCAGGGTACTTATTGGAGACATTTCTCCTTAGGAGAAAGCCCAGCCTTTAATGACAGACCAAAGGAGCCAGTTTTCTTCACATTTACTTTCGTAAGCCCTTTACTTAGCCTGGGCACACTTTCTAATCTCAGTGTAGCCTTCCCTCCTAAGTGTGGATTAATTTCTCAGTCCGAAAACCCAGCCCTAGATTTGATGTTCTGATAAAATGCTAATAGCCACAACAGTAGTAATATCAATGAATATATTTCCTCCTCGGCACTTGCTCTGTGTTGAGCACTTTATATACATTACTTAATTTCATCTTTACAAAACCCTATGGAGCAGATACCATCATTATTCTCATTATACCAGGACAAAACTGAGGTAGACAATTTTGTCTGAAGAAATGAAAGGTGTGAAAGTCAAAGTCCTACTTTTTTTTCCATCTTGAATGACTATATATGTGGTCACATACATATTTTTAGCATTTCCTATGCAAGTTATTTTTCAATCACTGAGCTTAAACAAATCATATCATTTTATATGTTTTTTTCTAATACAGAGAGAGGAAGAACAGAACAAGGACATCATGGTAGATTTATAAAGAAATGATGTCCAAATGGTTAATGTAATTCACCAGTTCAATAAACTGGATTACATTTTAGTAGGACAAAAGATCACTGAAAGCCTATTTATATTCATTGGCTGAAGGCTGAAACAGCCAGGTAATGCTCTTCCTACCTTTAGGTTCATTAGCCATGGCTATTATATTTGTTGGATGCCATAACATCCAGATGTTTCTGGACAGCTCAGCTGATTTTTTTCCCCATATATAGATTAAATAGTAATAGATAACAGGTGAAAACATTCAGTCACTAGTCAAGGATTGAAGCTTATTTTTTCTTGCTATCTTTTGTCTTTGTATTTTTCAAAATGTTGATATCTTTACAAGACAAGCCTTGGGGACACAGGCAACTTCTTTCAAAGATGAGTATGGTATAGAGATTAGGAATGCCATTTATTTCTTATTTGCATAATGTCTTCATCCATTCACGCTATAGACTCTGGTGATGTGATATTATGTTCCCTCCCTCTGATTATTCTTTAGGGAAATCCAGTAGTAAGTACTCTAATAATAGTATTTTCTCATTAACCTGTTTTTTCTTGGTTCTACAATAGACAGTATCACTTCCCTGAAGAGAATATTATAGGTACACTATAGAGAATATAAGTAATATTTCTCTGGCAGAATATTCACTTCTAATATTTCATCTTATCTGTCCTTTAACTGAATAATAGACACATATTATTAAATTTTATTTTTTCTAATAAAAAATCACAGATTTTGCATTTATATTAATAATACTGGAAAGTCAAAATAGCACACAGAAGAAATAAAACTAAGGTATATTTCCAAAATACAATTATACTTCTGTATCACTGTAATAGGTAATCAATAGCATTACATTCCTTTTTGTTGGTGGTACTAATTTAACTTATTGCATTCTCTTTATTTAATTATTCAAAGCATAATTGTGATCTTGTTAGGTTTTAGAGATAAGGAAGGTCTTTAATAACATATTTTACCTTATTTGTGTGTGTGGGTGGTATATGTATGTGTACATTTGAAACATGTTATTAACTCTGTCTTCTCTATATATATTTATACTTCAGTCAAAATACAGACTTATCATAATCATCCTCATCATGACATTAAGCACTGAAGAACTGTCTGATTGCAAATGTCACTCTGGTGGCTACTGAACAATAAGAATTGATTTTAAGTAGCTTACCCCGTTGGAATTTGCAAGCTATGGCAGACACCTCTCTCTGGATACATATGTCAAAGAAACATGGGGAGTTAGAATAAAAACTTTAAATCATGAATAGCTTGTTAAGTATCTCCAGAATAGAGCAGTCAAAGGCACATGTATGTCAGTACATTTTGTATCAGGGATCAAGACAAGTATATAATTAAAGTGAAGATCAGGGAGAGTAGCTGTGGGAGCTTGATGTCCTGACTAGGTGTTGATTTACTAACTTAATTATTTCAGAATCTTCCCAAGAAAATGGGGGTACCTGCTCTTTAACAGATGGTGCTCTCGGATGTGCCACTGGGCATTTGCTGACATACACAAATAATTATATCTTATTCAGTATAAAAATATGTCTGGATACTCGATGATAGGTTCAAGTAAATGCGTTTAGATTCCCTTTGCTTAATTAGAAAATTTGCATAAATTGCCTTTTTTTTTTTTTAAAACTCTTTCTCAGCTCTGGCAATCAGAGAGCCAGGCTTGCTGGACTGATGAACACTTCTTTCTCTAAGATGTTTAATGTCAGAAACATGCAAAGAAACAGAGTTGGAAAAGCTATGGTACTTTTCATAGGCTTCAACCAGGATTTTTTTTTTTTTAGGCTTAGATTTTAAAAGCAAATAATATTACGAACTAAATAAAAATGATTAAATATTTTATCTTTGATTAGATAAGGGAACATAATGGTAAGCTTTTATAAGTATATATGCCTAGGTATAAATATCTGTATTCTTACAAACTTTAGCACAATGAAGATTACTGTTTTTCATCTTAAAATTAGTAAAAATATTTAGGTACTTTACCCAATATATAATTCTTATGCAAATGGATGGGCTATAAAAATGAAAGATCAAAGACTTCTTACTAAAAATGGCAGTTTCCTCTAAAGAAGATTAATAATTTACTACCATCTTCATTCACTCTCTAATTCTACTTTACTTCTTTTTAAGGCCTGTAATGCTGTAATTTTCTTATCTCTTTCTTTCTCTTTTAGCAAACATCTTGTCAAAATAGGGAGGTTTTTTTTCAGACCAGTCATTATAAAAACAAAACAAGAATAACAAAGATTAGACTCATATTCAGTTAAATAAGCTTAACAATTGTGTACAGAACATGGCTATTTCCCATGGATTATTATTTTCAGTATTAGTTGACTATTCCAGTTATCACTTCAGTAACATTTGAGGGACTGCTTCTTTCAAAATGCCATGTTCTCTAAAATAATAGACTTCTTTCTTTTCCCAAATTATTTTGGTTTTTTACAAATTATATCAGGAATCTAGGACTGCAGCAATAAATGGATTACAGTAGACCAAAAATTAATTAAGTTGGCTTATTCATGTCAAATATCTCATTTATTGCTTTGTTACTAGTAAAGAACACAATTTTAACATCATGATAACTGAGAAATACTGATGGAAAGAGTGATTTCATCAGACTTGCTGGCAGTTGCAGCTGAGTTTCTCACTCCTTTTATGGTCTTGAGCTATCTCCATAAATGCATCCCTCCTGGTAACCATAGGAACAGCATCCACTGTGATTTCTTGAAGTAGAACAGCTAGTGCCTAAAGACATCAATGAGGAAATATATGAACATAATTACATCCTAATTATTATATATGGTATCTCACATTGTATATTAGATGTTAATGTCCTTTGTGCCTGAATGAAGAATTAGATCTGTGACCTTTCCTCCACAGATGATTCTGATGGATGATATTGAAAGCAAGTTCTGGAGATTTGGGGTGAAGAAAACTAATGAAGGCAATAAAGCCTTTTAATTTTATTCATGATGGAGCTTGTGAGTTTAAAGCTTTATTTTAAAATCCTGTCTTCAGCTACCTTAAAAATACATCTGTTGGTCAATGAAAACTCACCTAGTGATTTTTGCTTCTGCAAGCCAGGACTCCATTTCAGAACCCTTTTCAATATTCCCTGTACTATTATACGGAAGAGTAAATACCTTGAAAATATTGCACTAGACAAATTGGTTTATAAATATTTGTCTGTTATGTAATTTGCTAATACTTAGATTATATTTTAATGATTCCCTGGTATATTTTCTTCTGTGTACTAATTCCATACACTAAAATGTCATGCTTTCTTCAAAAAAGAAGATATTGGCGGCGCCTGGGTGGCTCAGTTGGTTGAGCGACTGCCTTCGGCTCAGGTCATGATCCTGGAGACCCGGGATCGAGTCCCACATCGGGCTCCCTGTTTGGCGGGAAGCCTGCTTCTCCCTCTCTCACTCCCCCTGCTTGTGTTCCCTCTCTCACTGTGTTTCTCGCTGTCAAATAAATAAAATCTTTAAATAAATAAATAAATAAAAATTTAAAAAAAGAAGATATTAAATGATAGTTAACTTTATATCTTTATAGCTTTAAAATAATTTATATTTAATAGAATTTTATAGTAGCAAATTCTTAATTCATTATTTAGTTAAATTATGAATTAATATGGACTCTTAAGACACCTACCTTCAGGATCTGGAAGTAATTTTTCTTCCTTATTATGTAACTTCATAGCATTACTTGATTAGTAAATAGGAATGATTCGCAATGAAAAATGCATAAGAATTTGATGAGAATTAAATGAGAAATTTCTTGTGGTATAAACTTTATAGATTAGTCCAGCAATATAAGAATCATAGTCTTTATAAATTCTCAAACATTATTTTAACGAAGTTTCGGGGGCATCTAGGTGGCTCAGTCAGTTGGGTGTCTGCCTTCAGCTCAGGTTATGATCCTCAGGGTCCTGGAATCCAACCCCACATGAGACTCCCTGCTCATTTGAGAGCCAACTTCTACCTCTTCCTTTGCCCTTCCCTCCACTGACGCTTTCCCACCCCTCCCCCATGCTCTCTATCTCAAATAAATAAAGTCTTAAAAAAAAAGAATAAATGCATGCATCACTATAAATATAGATATTTAGATGGCCCTCGAAGAGCCTATAACACTTCACAGTCATCACCAAATTTCCTTGCTCGAGGAAAAGCAACCTTACTTAATACCACCAATGTCAGTAATAAATGAAATATGAGATTGCTCTCCAGATTACTGACCAGTCACTAGAACTTGGGGTCAGGCTGCTGACTAAACTCCTGTTACCATGCAGGATCTCTCCTGCTCACAGATTTTGATGAATGTGTCAAGATTAAGATGTCAGCAACAGAACCAAGAAACAATGTAAACCAATGTATTTCTACCCATTTTTTCCTACTTACAGATTGGCCTTATTCCTTCTTTTTCGCTAAGCCTTAATTAGAATCTCCTTGATTACAAAAACTGTGAACCTCTTTTAGAAATGATTAAGATACAGTACTTTTAGGAATATAGGAAATCATGCCCCCTCCAAGGCAAAATAAAAAATTTGCATCAATAAAGAAGAGGAAGATAATGATTTTGTATGCATATCATTACATATATACAGACAGTCCAGGAGAGATTGCAAGTGAAGACATTCGAGTGCATGGAGGGGGAGAAGTTGCCACCTCTCTTCCTTTAATTATATAAAAGGAAATTTCACTATTTTACAGTTCCTTCCCCAGCAGAATATCTTGAACCCCATAGGCAGATGTCTTTCTCCAGCAATCTTCAGTTTACTGCATATCAACTATAATAAATATATAAAATAATAAATAAGCTGCAACTCATTAGATTCCCTATTAAATTAATATTAGTAGAAGTCATACTGAGAAGCTTGGAATATAGGTTGTTGGTCATGAAGGCTAGGTTCTTTTTTTTTTTTTAAGATTTTATTTATTTATTTGACAGAGAGAGAGATCACAAATAGGCAGAGAGTCAGGCAGAGAAAGAGGGTGAAGCAGGCTCCCTGATGAGCAGAGAGCCCGATGTGGGACTCAATTCCAGGACCCTGAGATCATGACCTGAACTGAAGGCAAGGCTTAACCCTCTAAGCCACCCAGGCACCCCATGAAGTCTAGGTTCTTACAAGTCTAAGAAATTAGGACATTTTATGCCAGGTTAAATGTTCTATCCTGGTTATACATCTTTTCTTGAGAAATGAGAAAAGACTAAACTTCCCTGTCTCTATGGGAAACAGAAACAATGCATCTTTAACAAGAAAGGTGCTGACTGCTGCAGAATTGATCTTTTTTTTAAATTTAGATATAGAAAGCAGTTGATATGGGTGATTATTAAAGTATGTTATGTCTGCTCAAAGTCCTCGTACCAAGTCCTAAGTAAATTATATAAGCACTTTTATAAATAAGCACTTTTTGTCCATTTAGATGTAATTTTGTTACTATAACCAATTTTTCTAGTATTTATGGTTTCTATATTATTTATTTCATTTTATTCTTATAACCCTATGAATTCAGTATTTTTTTTTAAAGATTTTATTTATTTGACAGAGAGAAACACAGAGAGGGAACACAAGCAGGGGCAGTGAGAGAGGGAGAAGCAGGCTTCCCACCAAGCAGGCAGCCTGATGTGGGACTCAGTCCCGGGTCTCCGGGATCATGACCTGAACTGAAGGCAGTCGCTTAACCAACTGAGCCACCCAGGTGCCCCTGAATTCAGTATTATTAGAGTATCTCATAATAAAAAAATAGTTTAGAAACATCAGTTGACTTACTCAAGGTCATGCAGCTAGTAAGTGACAAAGTCAAGTTTCTGACACTAAAATCACAGCTCAAAAAATAAGGTCTGCCATGTTTACAGTTATATTAGTATTTAAGCACATAAAAGTGAAACGTGGGTGTGCCTTGGTGGCTGAGTCCATTGAGCTTCCAACACTTGATTCAGCTCAGGTCATGATCTCAGGGTCATGAAACTGAGCCCCATGTCAGGCTTCCTGCTGGGCATGGAGCCTGCTTAAGATTCTCTCTCCCCCTCTCCCATGGCGCCTCCCACACTAGCTCAATCATGCACTCTCAAAAAAAGTGAGGTGTGTGAGTGCCTGGGTGGCTCAGTGGGTTAAAGCCTCTGCCTTCAGCTCAGGTCATAAATCTTAGGGTCCTGGGATGGAGGCCCACATTGGGCTCTCTGCTCAGCAGGGAGCCTGCTTCCTCCTCTTTCTCTCTGCCTGCCTCTCTGCCTGCTTGTGATCTCTCTTTCTCTTAAATAAATAAATAAAATCTTTAAAAGAAAAACATTAAAAAAAGTGAAGTGTGAATCACAGTCCTTGAACTATAATAACATATAATAATACTTTGAAGGATTAGGGAAGGGTAATATAGTCTTAAATAAAACATTCCTTAACTATTATGAAATCGTAATTAAGACCAAATTATATAATGCAAGAAATAGATGGCTATGGATTTGGAGAAATAGATCATAAATGTCAGAATGTTTAGGTGAATATTTATGATGGAAGTGGCACACTGGACTATGCGAGTCAGTTAAGATTTTGAGAGATGTGGGAAACAGGAGGAATCAAGGCACCATTTAAGTTGTGTTTCATATATAATTTTTAGAGAATCCCAGGTATTCTGGATGAGGGATTTATACCAAGTAAAATCTGAAACCACATGAAAAGATCTCAAGATCCTTTTTCTGAAT
The DNA here is from genome assembly GCA_004023965.1 of Spilogale gracilis. NCBI lineage: Eukaryota > Metazoa > Chordata > Mammalia > Carnivora > Mephitidae > Spilogale > Spilogale gracilis. Next base: position 21,753 of record PITA01006291.1, read on the forward strand.
GCTTTTTGTTGTTGCTTGTTGTTGTTGTTGTTGTTTTAACTTTTATTTTTTTATCACTTAGCAGAGCTGTTTATCCAGAGCCATCTAAGACTTTAACTCCCTCTTTTGTCAAACTCAGGTCCCAACTACTTGCATTTTCCTTCATTCACAACCTCCACTTATCCTCCACTTACAAAACAAGACCAGAGAACTTTTCAGATAGATGACTCATGAGAAATGGCATTTTCAAGATAGCAATGGAAGTGTCTTTCATAAATCACAGATCAAAATGTTCAGCATAGAGGGGAGCAAATGCCTGTGGTCATAATGGCAGTGCTAAGAGTAACTTTTTACCCCCTTTTTCACCAGAAGTTTTGGCTCTTCACATTATAATTTCTCTAAGTAGCATATATTCTGAGTACTTTGTCTTACATAAATTTGCATCAGTGGATTAATCCATGGAGTTTAAATACTTATCTAATTTTAATACAATAATTATGTCAAAGTGTCTGCTTTATAAATGTAAACAATTTAAAATAATATATCTTTGCTTTTCTTATCTGAAAACAATTTCAACTGCAATGACTGGCTAACATCAGCATTACAAATGACATAATGAAAATGTCAATTTTATTTACTTTAAAAAATAAATGAATACTTAATGTAAATTTCAGCTATTAAAATAATATATAGCAAGCAATATTTATTGTATAGTGTTGTATTTTTATCTTTAGGGCATCTGAATAATAGAACAACATAAGTGGGGCAAGTGAAACAACATAAACTGTGCCAAACCATGAAAGAATGTATGAATGTTTAAACTGTACATTAAATATGTGAGGTTAGGATGAATCATAGAAAAGTAATAATCTAAATAAGATTATTCATTTAGAAAGAGACTTAGAATACCTGCAGTGTAAGCATGATTTTAAACATGAGGTAAAGAGCATGTCTAATTGGAGAGAGGTCTAAAAAGTTAAGATAAGTCAGCAGAGATAGAATGAAAATCATATTCACTGAGCATTATAAATGTAGCAGGGACTCTGTTAAATTTAGTATTCCTGATTGAATTAAGCAAATCAACCCAAGGTACAGAGAGATCCCAAGTTTTGTTTTGCGAGTGCTATTACAACATATCAAAAAATCATGATGTGTTTAAATTTCTGACTTTGAGAAAGCCATTGCTTTGCAGTGTTAAAAGTCATGAAATGCAACACATTCTTCATGAACTAGAAGATACATTAACAGAGTATAGCTATTTGAAGATTTATATTAATTTAGTAATATTTTTGTTACAGCTCAGCTATGTACATAAGGAACTATTAAAAGTATATGAGGGGCTTCTTAGTGACTCGGTTGGTTAAGTGTCAGACTCTTAATCTCACCTCAGGTCATTATCTCAGAGTCATGAGTTCAAGCCCCATGTTGAACTCCATGCCATTTTAAAAAAGTATGTGAGAAATGTGAAGATTCTTTTAAAAAAGCAAGATATTTTTCTTGTGTTCTTATTTTGTTTTATTTACAGAAGTCATCAGAAGAATGCTACATGTTGCACTTTATAATTTTATTTTTAATAAGTAATTATAGAAAAAACACTAGGCAAGAGTATTATTGATAATAATATCATTATCAGGTTAATGAAGTAATGAGCAAGTAATAGTCACAATAATCAATTGGACCCATAGTAATTTTCCTCCATTTTAATTTTTTTAAGAGAGAGAGAGAATAGATGCATATACCCTAACAAAGATTTGGGGGTGCAGTGGGGCAGGGAAAAGAGAATCCCAAGTAGGCTCCATACCCAGCAAGAATTCTAAGGCAGGGTTCAATCTCATGACCTGGAGATAATGACCTGAGCCAAAATCAAGAGCTGGATGCTTAACTGAGTGAGCCACCCAGGTGCCCCTTCCTACATTTTAGTTTTAGGATTAATTCATAAATAGCAAAAATAAGCTAATAGCAGAAATTTATTTTAAAAATCCTGAGAATAATTTGGACTTAATAGAAATTTAACTGACATAATTTAATTATGTTCATTCATTTACTGCATTTCATATGAACAGTTGATATTCAAACTGATAAACATGCAATATGTAAATATTGATTAATTTACAAAAGAAAGGAAATGCTTGATTTATTAAACTCTGGTTTGAAAGTGCCATTTATTACGTTTGACAATCTAATAAGTCTAGCATTAGGATATTCACTCTAATCAACTCCAAGTTTTTCAAAATGAAAGGGGAATATTCTATAAAATCATAAGGTTTATATTGGGGGATAAATAGTGCCAAATTATAGATAATATAATAATGACTTTTAAGATATATTTGATGTCTGATGACAACATCATCACTATCATCATCATCATCATCATGTGGTTATTTGGTACCAATTTTACACCTGCAATATACTAAGTATTTTGCCTATTTTCACATATATTTTGAGGACCAGTGTGTTTAAGATACTTGTTTGAAATCACATACTTTTAAAATGGTGACATTTTGGCTTGTCTGTCCAAACCAAGTGTCTAGTCTCTATGTAGAATCCACTTAGGAACATCCAATGTAACTATGAGGATCATCTACTTTCTCTGAATTTAATTGTTTACTAGTCAGAAATTCGCTGAATTTTGAAATTGTCTTTCATCTTCTCTATCTCCTCATACCTGCATGCTGGTGGGAGGAGGCAGGAAAAGAAAAGAGTGTATCCATATTTGCAAGTTTGTGGCAGCAACATCAACTACTGAGACAAAGTCACATTCCACACTCCTGAGAAATGAAAGGTATGATGAGGTAGTAGCAGTGGCTTGGGGAGAGGTTAATTGATGATGTCTTCCTGGTTTTTGCTACTTGGTGTGTATTGAAGGCTAGTAATGACCCTTGAGAAAATCTAACTTTTTTGAGATTGAAATGTGACACAGGTTTAATTTACTTTTGGGTGATTGCTTCAGCCTTTTTTCCATCATTTCTCATAATTAACTGTAATTGCCCCATTTCATTTTTACATGTCCAGGAAAAGGCATTCTTATTAATGATAATTATTATATTAATAAAAAACTAATGGATTTTTTTCAAGATGCTTTGTAATGTTAAAGCTTTATCTCTTAAATTGTTTTTAAATTATTCAATTTTCAGAACAATTATTTGAAATAGAGATAAATTATCTTTATTTTTGCATGGGGGACATTAGGAAAGGCCACATCATCAAGGGAAGGAAGAATAGCTTTCTTATTTTTCTCTCAATAGATCTGTTGTCATTGGTGAAACTTAACACACTTTATGAATAACACAGGGGCATAAAGTAAATTAAACTGTATTGAACATTAATGTACAAATAACCTACACAAAACCAGTGAAATCAGAGATAAATGAATCATAATTCTTGCAAAGTCTATTTTTAGAACACTTTGTATTGCAGCGTCACAATTTTAATAAGTAATGTGATATTATTAGAGAAAAGAACACATAAAAATCAATGCAAAGCTGTAGTTTAGCCCCAAGGATTTAATAGCAAGCTTTGTTTTTCTCCTCCCAGTAAAACCTTACTGAAACATAGATTTTTTTCAGAAGCAATAAGAACAAAGCTTTGCATGTATCATCATATTGTCATATCTTCCCTTTTGACTGTCTTTGTTAATAACCTTCAAATATTATTGAATTTGTTTATTTTACTATGTGGTTGAATTACTTGTAACTAGGAACTGGGGATTTCTAATCCTCTTAAGCCAAATTATTTTCCTTCTCCACTATGCACTAATGCACTCATGATTTCTTGTTGATAATACATGTTCTTTAATTGGCACTTTCCCTCATACAGTAGAGTTTATCTGGTTTCAGACGTCTTCTGCCTTGCTTGTACTTTCCCTCAGGTATGAATTATGAAGGTTATCAACATGTGGAATGGAGTGGAAAATTAGACCAGCTTATATTACCTTATTTCATATTCTTATTTTTTCCCTGCTGAGAAAAAAGTTTCACCGTATATACATTATAGAATTTACCACTGGCATATTTGCATCAGAATTAGAGATGTTTATGGCATCAGATCTACTCAGTTTATTTCAAACCTATGTTCTCTATTTATATCAGATCTTAGCCTAAATTTTGCTTTGTGCACAAAGGGTAGAGGGTAAAGATCAAGATGACTAACACATTTTTGGCTAGATTCAAGAAACAATAATTTTTTAAAAATAAATGCCTTTTTAAAATATTTGAACTAGAGTAACCTAAATCTTTTTTATATCTTATGTACACAAACTTCTGTTTCTATAAAGTTGGCTTTATTATAAGATGGCCTAAAGGCATTTATCATGTATTAAATTACAGTATATATTTTATTTCATTCATATACACATTATATACATATGAATGTAATAACAAAATATATGTACTTTTATGTGTACATAAAAACTAAAGCAACAAAACTCTGCCCTATGTTTATATAAATTTTATTATTATTATTATTTTAATTTTATTATTTTTAAGGAACAATTTTATAGTCAGTGTAATATAATTGACTTTAGCCAAAAAAAAGAGAAAATATTCATCTTTGAGCAAAATAACTTCCTGGGGAATGAGTTAAAATCATTTGTTCTAATTATATATGGTAATCAAATGAGTTAACTTGTTTTGATAGATTGATATTTACAGTAAAAATTATAAAAATAAATGACTTTTAGAATAGATAATTATTGGCACTCTGACTTAAACCTGAGTCAGTAGTCACAAATCAAATAGTGTATAAGATTCCAAATTAATAGCTCCCAGTCAAATACTGCATAGTAGACTGTAAGCTCTATAAGGATGATCTGCTCTATCCCAGAGCACAGCTAATATCTTGTCATATGAGAAATGCTCAATGGATATTTGGTGAAAGAAGCGAGGAAAGGACTGTTTTCAGTGACAATCAGAAGACATGTACTAGAGACTTCTTTCTTACCATCTGAGATTTTCTCTCAAAGTTTTTCTTATTTTGGTTGACAGTCAAAGATAAAAGAGCAGGTCTGGCATAAATGCCTCTACCTCTTCTCTCCTTTATTGTTAATTCCACTCCTGCTATTTGCCTTCTTTTCTTCCACCTATGTCAAGTCCAGGTCATGGTCTCAAGTTTACCATTCATTTCAGCAGTTACAATCTTTAGTGTATCAAACGAAAATTATTCTAATTCCACACAGATCATCCCTTTTCCCCAGGGTAGATTTGGTATTATTAAGTCTAGGGTGTTAATTCAATTATGGGTCTGTTACCCCTACATTATCTTGAAGTTCTACCTGATCACACCTATTTGACATTTCTAATCATTCCTTACTACTCTTACTATGATCTTTACATTTTCTGCAGCAATCTGTTTCACCTCTCTATACCTACAACACAGAAAGAAATGTTATGATTCATAGAAATACTAAATAGACTTCATAGGAGAAACAGGGCACCCCTATAGAACTACTAATCTGTATACTCACACTAGATAATTTAGCACAAAGCTCAGTGTCTAGTGCATTGTAGACTGTCACTGAATATTTGTTGAATGATTGAATAATTGTATAACAATTTTTCCATATATGTATGACATGTTAACTTAGAACTAAAAAAGCCATACCATCTGCAGTGATTTCTTTTTTCTGTTTTCTAAAGCAGTCTAGCATATAAAGAGTTGATCTAGAGAAGTACCAGATGATTAACAAAAGAGTTTTTTAAAAAGGAAAAATTTATTCCTGTTTTGACTTCAAAAATATTTAATTGCTTCAGGGGTGCCTGGGTGACTCAGTTGGTTAAGTGAATGCCTTCGGCTCAGATCATGATCCTGGAGACCCGGGATCGAGCCCCACATCAGGCTTCCTGCTCGGCGGGAAGCCTGCTTCTCCCTCTCTCACTCCCCCTGCTTGTGTTCCCTCTCTGGCTGTATTTCCCTCTGTCAAATAAATAATTAAAATCTTTAAAAAAATATTTAATTGCTGCATCAGGAAACTATCCCTCATAAATTTATTTCTCTCTGTAGATTTATGTCTTGGATTCTTTAGAATAAGTATACAATGCATTAAAGGAGGTCTTACCATTTAGGTCAAAACTGACTCCTATTAGGCTCAAAGGCCAAGAAAAGGACAAATGTAAGCTGCATACTTTCTAGACCTAACTCTCCTGAGCCTAGTAATAGTGCCTAGCACTGACAGAATCTATAACATTAATGAACAGAACATAATGTCTAAGAACAATTTCAAAAGAAGCATTCCATCACTTTTGTCATTGGTGGAAGCACCTTCAGAATAAATATTTATATGATATAAAACAATATCTAAAAAAATATTCCAGTGTATTTGTTAAAAAAAAAATACAAAAAACCCCCCACCTTACTCAGTAATCCTTTAAGCTCATTGATCACTACAGCATCTCCCAAAATGGTTGTCATCCAATATTTTCCAATATTTTCAGTTCAAAAATAGTTCATGGTTACATGTTTGTCTTTATTAGTTGTAAGAAACATATCAGTTTTAAAAAAGTATACTTTTTTCATTTTTTAAGATAGCAGGAAAAAGCATAACTTCTGGTTGCAAGTTCTGTATGATTAAAACATTAGCAGAAATTTAGAGACATTTTTGTGTTCAGTTAAGTACAGAGTACCTAATTTTCTAATTAGAGAATTGGAAAAACAAAGCTAAATTAATGGGAGGCGTGTGAATAGATATATAGATATATGGATATGGATATTTGTGTATGTATGTATATGTATATGGAGAGAGCAGGCCATATAGTTTGAGATAACTGATGAAATTGCAAGGCATAGAAACAATGGAGTAAGATTATTGAAATGTTGCATGTAATACCCTATATTTTAATACTTTATCCCAAAGAAGTTTGTACTATTTGTTTCTTCAACAAATTAAGAAAGCATAAATTGGAGTAAAATATTTCTAGTAACAAAACTAGATATTGCATTGAATTTATGATATACCTTCTCTAGAACTATTATACACTTTTTAGGAAGTATTCTTTTTATTTATCTACTCTTTGGAGAACCACAGAATTTTACTGTTATCTGTGATTTGAAAATACATGAAAAATCAATTGTTATTTCTTTAGGATTTTTCCCCATGTCCCTAGAAGAAATTAGTTGGGAAATATATTCTCAGCTAATAAGCACTTGAATTTTACACCAGATTTCATTTTGGAAATCTCTCTCATAAGGAGTAAGGGAACAAAGAAAAATATAATTATAAAAGAGTTTAAGAATATCTACACGTAGTCGACTACCTGCAGAACAACAATCCCCTGAAATAGATAGATGGGGATTGTAGAAGACCCAGAGATTGGTTTCTAGCTGCTCCGCATGCTGAGTTTTGGTTACTGCATTATTATAATGAATATTCTTACAAAACCAACTGAAATTAGGTCACAGCATGCCAGTAGTGAACCATCGTGTTTGTAAGGTTATTTGAGAAAGAAAATTCTAATTATTATTGTTAAGAAAAGGCACACTCTATTTTTAGCCCTAACTTTCAAACAGATGCCCAGAGCAATTCAGCTATTCTGTTTAGGCTACACAGCAATGAGTATAGGAAGGAAAGAAAGACCTTCCAGGGGAAAAAAAAATCATTTGTGTTCCACATAATGAAAGTTAGCTGGTATTAAATGGTCTTCTTTGTCCTTTACTGGTCCATGATCCTTTTTTAAGTTGGCAAAAATAGAAGCAAGGACACGAAATGAGAGTCTAGGTCAGTCACTATGGTGTTCATGCCGGGCATTCATCCTGTTACCTGACTCTAAGAATATATGGAACATCCTGCAAATATTCCGGATATGGTCAGGTTACCTATTTCTCAGTCCCTTTGCATCTCCTGATCATAGTGTAGAGCTTTGGTAGAAATTGCAAGACATGCATTTTTAGCATTTATATAACCAAATATTTAGAACCTATTAACTCTTTAAAAATAATAGAACCCTAATCAAGACATTTATATACTTCCCACTTGCTTATGTTTTCATATTTTTACATAAAGGGGAAAACAATAATAAAACAAATTTATGCTAGTTATTTTAATGATCATATTTTTCTGAACACTGTGCCACCATCCTACAACTGACATTCACATGGATGTAGCACTTCGAAAGTTCTAGTTTCACTTCAAAAATGTAAAGAGCTTAGAAATCATTCTCATCCTTATAAGAAGAAGAAAGAAAACAAAGCAAAACAGAAAATCGAAAGATTTTCACATACCTATCAGTATATTACGGTTATAAGGCAAATCACTATACTGAAGTTTGGAAAGATAGACAAATAGACAAGTATAGACATTCATGTGGACACTTGTTTATCTGGAGTAGAAACCAGTAGAATCCATAATCTAGTAGTAATTTTGTACTGGTTAATTTTGACAAATTCTTGCAGGCCGAGTCCCTAAACTTTTGTGGCTTTACCTCTAGGAACCCCAGGCATTTCTCACAATAAGGAGACAATAAAGACCCTCTGTTACCTTGGTAACGGTAACTATTTCGAAATTTGCTTGGTCATTATCCAAAACAAAGGCTTACTCTCAAAGGGAGAAAGACTTTACCAGATCTTTGTTTGACCTGAGGAAGAAGAAATTATCCAGCTCCAGCCCCCTTTAAACTTCTTGTCTTACCCAAATAGAGGAAAAAATGGTAAGAAACATTTTTTTAGGTCAAAGTCTAGGGAACTCAGGCCCTCTAAAAGACATTGATAATAATATGATAGCCAAAACCCTACCACCACATCAACAGTGAATTATAACTGGAATTACTGAAAGACAAAGACTGACTTTAAGGAGTTCTTAGACCCAAGGAAAATGGGAGATTAAAAACAATGACACTAAATCAATTGTAAACCTCCAGCAATTACAGCTATACAGTGAAATATCCCAGCAGCTAGCAAGTATAACATAAAGATTAATGCTATGTGACTATTACAGTTAGAGACTTCAACACACCTCTTTTCAGTAATGGATAGATTCTGCTGGTAGAAAATCAGCAAGGATATAGGTGAACTGATCAGGAGCACCATTAACCAATTGGATCTAATTGAAATTTATAGAATACATCATTCAACAGTAGCAAAATACACATTCTTCTCAAGCTCCTATAAAATAATCACCAAGATAAATACACTTGAACAAATACAGAGAATAGACATTGTGGAATTAAACTAAAAATGAATAACTCACTGGAAATAGCTAGAAAATTCAGGAATACTTGGAGATTAAACAAGACACTTTTAAATAACACATGGGTCAGAAAGATATCTCTAGAGAAATTTTAAAATATTTGAAATAAATGAAAAAATATATAAAAATTTTTGAGGTGCAGTAATAACAGTGCTTAGAGACAAATTTATAACATAAATACATATATTTAAAAATAAGGAAGATCTTGGGTGCCTGGGTGGCTCAGTTGGTTAAGCGATTGCCTTCGGCTCAGGGATGGAGTCCCACATCGGGCTCCCTGCTTGGCGGGAAGCCTGCTTCTCCCTCTCTCACTCCCCCTGCTTGTGTTCCCTCTCTGGCTGTGTTTATCTGTCAAATAAATAAAATCTTAAAAAAAAAAAAAAAAAGAAATATCTGAAATCTTCCTAACTTAATAACCAAAGCTTCCATCTTATGAAACCAGAGAAAGAAAATCATTTATTTCAAAAGGAAACATAAGAAATAACAACCAGGGCAGAAATCAATGACATTGAAACCAGGAAATCAGCAGAAAATCAACAAAACCAAAGGCCAGTTTTTTTCAAAGATCAATAAAATATGTAAGCCTCTACACAGGTTTGAAATGTTCTAATTTGGAGATTTTTAATACAATCTAAAGCCACCAAGGTCTGTAACTATTATCTATATACATGGCCATCCCAAACAATAGTGTAAAACAACAATATTCATTTATTGTCTCTCACAATTCTGGAAGTTGACTGAGCTTGGCTATGTTGTGATCTTAGCTTCTCATGTGGTTGTGGTCAATGAGAACTCCTTAAAGTCAGTCTTTGTCTTTTAGTAATTCCAGTTATAATTGACTGTTGATGTGGTGGTCTTTGTATATAGTAAAAAAAACTATGAGAATTAGGTCTTAGAATTATGTTTCAATATTTTTTAATTTTTTTAATTTATGAGTCTTTCTATACTTTCTATAATTTTAAGAGTGAGTGTGAGTGTGTATGTGTTCAGTGATACAATGTAGATTATTAGCATCTTTTTTTTCCCCTGGAGTCCAAACAGTTGTCCATTAAAATGTACAATACCTCAAATACTACATCTATACAATAGTATATAAACTTTTGTCCATCAAATCCAAATGAGATATTTTCTCAAGCCAACATAGATTAAGAATGTGTCCCTTACATTTTTATCCCCTACCCCTTTTCATGAGTTCTCACTCTTCTCCCCCTGTCACACACAGTTTAGTGTGCATAGGGCAGCCTACAGTCTCTGTTGTAAAGAGGTAAATGGCTAAAGTACAATTAGGTCATCAAATTCCAGAATCCCAAATTACAGAACTGCTTCTGTATGAAAATGACAGTCACTGCTATAGTCAAATCCATTATGAAATCTAAGTTCATGCTGGGACCCTTTAGCTATCTCAGTGATACTGGGTACTACTACTCAAAACAAGCTAATGAATCACTCAAGATGAGTATAGGAGGGCAGAGGTGACAGTTGCAAATGAGTTTAATCTGCTGGTCCTATAGGTAAGAGCCTTGATGTGGGGGCTGTAGCCTGCATCACACTAATTTAGAAGGCTTAGAAAACCCCATGCTTATTTTTAGATCACCCACAAAATAGCTTGGTGAGAAAGTCCTTGTGGTATTGATAGAATGAGAACATTTTCCCATGTTCTGTTTTTGTTTAGATTTTGCCTAAACATATATCCGTCATATGTAATTATCTTCTGCTGTTCTCTCAAAATATTTTCAAAATATTATTTATAAAAAGGAATCTACTTAAAATAGATGAAATAGATTAAGTAAACTCAGCAAAATGCTGACTTTATATGTAATAAAATAGATGGAGCTCAGATAGAGACATACTGATACATTTAATCTTTCTTTCACTGCTGATCATCAGCCTTGGAGACTGTTCACAGAATTTTAGATCACAAATGGTGAGATTTAGCCAATGACTATGTGTAAAAACAAACACAGAGAAGTTTCAACCTTCAGCACTCTTTTGAGTTCTTTCCAGAGAATGCTTATCCTAGCAAAAGCACATGAAATATAAATCTGAATGCACAATGCTTCGTCCTGTTTTTGACACTACTGTTAAACCTTCAAAAAGAACATTTGTTTTTGAACTTTCTTTTCCAGGGACTTTAATAAGAATAAAAGAATTTTTCTTTATTGAAGAGTGGTCCACTGATTTAGGAAATTAAGCCCAAAGGCCTCCAACCATGCAGCATTATCAGTGACAACATACAAGGTTAAATCATAAAACTTAGTATTCCACATTATAGTATGAATTTCAAGGATCTGTTGAATGCACAACTGACCAAGAAATAAGATGAAATTGTTTATGTAGGAATTTGTTGAAATATAACTGAGTTATTTCTGAATTTACCTTACTGAAATCTACTTGAAAGGTAAGGAATATGTGCAGACTACCCACCTCAAAGGAATGTATCTTTAATGCATTTATTTAATCTGTATTAAGAGAATTTCAGCTTTTACAAATCATGGAAGAGAAGAGTCTCAGTGTATTCTGTGCTGGTTAGACCACTTGCCTCTGTGGAAACCACTATTTTTTTTTAAGAATGGCATACATACATGCAAAGTTGTCAGAAGTGTTCTTGGTATTGTATGGATAAATAATGGCAGTTTTAGTGCTGTTTAATCTGAAAAAATATTCTTAGAGGATGGATGATAACATTCCTCAAATATGTGAATATTTTCCACGTGAAAGTAAGAAAAGACTCTGAAAGTAAAATCTGTACAGCAGAAGCAAATGAGTAAAAATAACAGCAAGGATGTTTTTACTCAATCTGAGAAATCACATTACACCTGTCCAACCACAGACATATATCTGTAGGAGGTAATGAAGCTTCTCATTTTACTTTCTACTCACAATTTTTATTAATAAGAACAAAGACTCTCACCAGATAACCATTTCATCAACTCTGCATACATTAGCAAAGAATTTAAGTGTGTCATTTCGGTTTAATGGGAAATGGACTCACAAAGGTCCTTTTAGAAACTAAGTTATTTTTAAGTAGAAGCTTGTCAGGAGTGATTTCCCTATGATTGGAAATATTGAAAATGGATATTAATTGCTAGTGAACTGATAGAGGGACTTTTTGTACTTGATGGAATGTTGAGTTATATCCTCTTAGGAATTCTTATGTACTGCTAAGATTTTTACAGCCTTAATGAAGATCACTAAAGTAGGATTTAAGAGAGCTGGGCTTTCCTATTGCTTTTTCCTCATTTGATCATGAAAAATTACTTAGCTTCTCTGGTTTTTATATTTCCCAAATGAGAGGATCATACCATATGATTGGGTTCCTTTTAATTCCCCCCCAAAAGCTTTATTAGATATTATTTACATATAACATATATGAGTTTAAAGTGTATAATATGATTATTAGACACATGTATATACTGCAAAATGATTATGACAATAAGATTAGGTAACATGTCAAAACCTCACATAATTAAGATTTTTGTGTATGTGTGTTGATAAGATCTGCTCTCTTAATAGCTTTCCAGTATATAATATAATACTGTTTATTATAGTCACCATGCTGTGCATTAGATCCTCAGATCTTATTTATCTAATAGTTGGGAGTTTATATTCTTTGACCAACATCTTCCCGTTTCCCCCACCCTTCAGCCTCTGGCAACAACCATTTTACTATTTCTGTAAGTTTTGCTTTTTTAGATTCCACATATAAGTGAGAATATACAGCGTTTGCCTTTCTGTGACTTATTTCATTTAACATAATGCCATTTAGGTTCATCCATAGTGTCACGAAAAGACAGCATCTTCTTCTTTATTACTGCTGAATAATATTTCAGTGTGTGTGTGTGGGGGGGTCTACTACATATTTATAACACCTAGGTTGTTTCCACATCTTGGCTATTGTGAATAATACTGCGATGAAGATTAGAGGGCAGATATCTCTCTGAAATAGTGATTTTATTTCCTTTGGATATACACACAGAAATGGGATTACTGGATCACATGGTAGTTCTTTTTTCTTTTTTTCTGAGGACCTTCCATACTGTTTTCTATGATGGCTACAGCAATTTACATTTCTGACAACAGTACATGAAGGTTTTCTTTTCTCCAGAACCTCACCAACAATTGTTGTCTTTTTTTTTTTAAAGATTTTATTTATTTATTTGATGATGCAGCCTCAATCCCAGACCCTGAGATCATGACCAGAGCCGAAAGCAAAGGCTTTAACCCACTGAGCCACCCAGGCACCCATTGTTGTATATCTTTTTGATAATAGCCATTCTAACAAGCGTGAAGAGATATCTCATTGTGGTTTTCATCAGCATTTCCCTGATTATTAGTGATACTGAGTGTCTCTTCATGTACCTCTTGGCCATTTATATGTCTTCTTTGGAAAAACGTCTATTCACTTCCTTTGCACATTTTAAAACTTCAGCGTTTTTTCTTTAATTCTTAAGAAAAGGATTCTATGTGCAAAAAACAGTAACAGTATTTCAAGTCACCAAGATAAGGGATTGCCTAATGAATGGAATAGTTCATGATATCCTGTTACATACATAATATCATGCTTACTGGAGGTCTTTGATGAGGTAGATTTGAGATAGGAATTGAAGAATGTCTGGGATATAAATATGAAGTCAATTTCATACCAAAAGGAGAGGAAGGACAAAGCCAAATTATTGGCAGCCATCAAATTTGGAGATAATGAAAAAAAAATCTTTCAGTTGGGTACTCTGACCAAGTGGAAGGTATGATGACACTATTCTACACGACAGACATCAGCAAACTTGAATCAATGGGTAAATTCTGTCCTGTTTTTAAAAATAAAATTTTAGGAGTGCCTGGGTGGCTCAGTTGGTTAAGCGACTGCCTTCGGCTCAGGTCATGATCCTGGAGACCCGGGATCAAGCCCCACATCGGGCTCCCTGCTAGGCGGGAAGCCTGCTTCTCCCTCTGTCACTCTCCCTGCTTGTGCTCCCTCTCTTGCTGTGTTTCTCTCTGTCAAATAATTAAATAAAATCTTTAAATAAATAAATAAATAAATAAATAAATAAATAAATAAATAAAATTTTACTGGATTCCAGCTACACCATTTTTTAGTTGTTGCTTGTAGCTGCATTCCAGCTACAATGGTGGGATTTCATAGTTGTGACAGAGCCCTATGGCTGGCAAAATCCTAAAATATTCACTTTCTAGCCATTTAAGGAAAAGCTTACTGTCTTGTGCTATGAGGAATTATTATGTGACCTTAGAAAGGAAAACTAGAAATACTTTGTCTGTGAGAAATGCCCAAAGGATTTTCTCGGCAGCAGTGATTCCCTGTTCTTTATTATTTTGAAGAGGAGTCACATGATAATTATTAGAATATAAAAGACAATAATGGTTCAGTGGAAAAGCAGGAAGATTCTAGTGATTTATAGCAGCTAAATCTTTGCCAAGGAACAGGAAGGCTGATTTACAATTTATTTAAATGACAGTAATTTGATACCTGCAATATATGATATTTTGTATAATGTCAAGTATTACATCTTCAATATTCAATAGTAAATCTTATCATGGCTTTAAGGATTCAGAGAATAGCTAACTACATAAGTAACTATGCTGTACCCGGTAGATGGAAGATATATGAGTAAGTTTTCATTTATTTCCTGTACCTCATTTTTCCTTTATTCATCTACTCATTTATTTCTTCTTGGAAGAGGAAATTCACTTCATAAAGCTATATGGCTGAGAGGTATAGTGAAGGTGTAACTCAACTAAATTAGACAATTCAAAGATAAGTCTGTTACTAACTCATCCCCAATTTTCCCTTGATTTGTGCCTTTTTCTTTTTTACATGGCAGATGTCTGGATGAGTTTTCAGGTTAACTTAATAACCGATAATTTGTTTCATGTGATTGGTGAAAAGTATTTTTAGCCATAAATACACCTAGTTTCAGACCCTATCAGCCTGTAAACATAATGATGCCATTACTCTATCAACATGATTCTAAAATTGCTTTTTAGGACTTTTGTTATTTAACTCTGAGATAAAAAATTTTGAGCCAGTTGGGCTTTCATTGAAATTGCTTGAGAATCATGAGTAAATCTCTTACTAAAATCCTGGAAACAAGTTGAGAAGCCATTGATTTTATTACCCAGAAATGTGAACACCATGCTTTTTGTTGTTGTTGTTTTCTCTTCCAATTGTTTATTTAAGAGACTTTCATCTTCCCATTACCTTTGAGTTTGACCTAGAATCAGACCAATGGGATCACTTAACCATCTGCTTGTCTTTGATAGGCAGTGATTTTTCTCAACCTCTCAACTTCAGTTTTCACATCTGTAAAATGAGGCTAATAATCTCACTCAAACAGCTGCTAAGAATTTTAAATGGTAGCCTAAGAAAACACACAGTAGGCCCTCTTGCTCATTTATTCCAAGATTTTCTATGTTGATGTTGATGTCTGACTAGCATTCCTTATTGCACAACAATCTACTTAGACTAAAGTCCTGTCACCTTACTAAGTATCACATGTTCCAGAACTATTAAAGGAATGGTGATAGTTGCCAGTTCATGGAAGGTGACTATGAATGATTAAACAGCTACTCTGGTTTTAGGTCACTGGCCAGATTGAAATGTCATACACATTGTCTAGATAGGGCAAACAGCTGATTGAAGAAGTCATCACCCAATATTGATATAGTACCCATTCATCTAAATTTGTTTTAAAGATAAACATATCAAGTCAGTATTTCATAAATGAATGAAAATATTAACCCCAAATTACCCTCCAATATAGGAGGCAAAATGTTATTTAAAACCAATGAAGTGGGAGAACGAGTTTCTTTTCTCACAGAATGAATCTTGTGAACAAAGGAGAGTGTAAAGGAGTGAGAGGGTTCCTGGGGGGTTTTAAGTTCCCTGGTTAGCTTTCAGTGCTAATATCTCTAGTGACAGCACCATTGAGTAAGGATTGGTGATTAACACCTTTAATGTTTTACTTCCTTTTTAATTTTTGTTGGTCACAGGTAGGTGTTATAACAAGACCCACCTCTGACACCTACATAGGGTGGTCTGGTTTGTTCTCTTATTTCTGTTTCCTTACACTTCCACATTTTTGTGAATTTTGTGAGCCTGATCCTATAGCTCTGATCTCTCCCCATCTAGCCCTACTTGTCCCTTACCAACATTACAAATATATGTTATCATGAGAAATTCAGTCAAAATAAATTAACTTTAGTGGGAAAAAATTGACAAAACCTCGAAAGAAACAGAGTTTAAGGTCTACAGTTCATTAAGAATGCAGTAATATGGGGTGCCTGGGTAGTTCAGTTAGTTAAGCATTGGCCTTGGTCTCAGGTCATGATCTCAGGGGTCCTGGGATGGAGCCTGCTTTTCCCTCTTCCTTCTCTCACTCTACCTCCCTCCTATCACCCCATCATGCTTACTCTCTCTCATTCTCTCTCTCTCTCTCTCTCTCTCTCTCTCTCTCTCTCTCTCTCAAATAAATAAAACCTTTAAAAAAAGAATGCAGCAATATTAAATAACAAAAAGAAATATTTTATGGTTGTAAAAAATCATCAAAGTTTTAATGACAGTTTGGAAGAATATACATCTAAGAAGTTGTCACACTACAAAATATTTGTATCTTAATGGTAGTTTGTCATAAAGTATGTTTGGTTAGTTAACTAATTTTTAGGATTAATATATAAGGCAAAGTACTAAGTTTTATAGTTTTTATTACAACTTCTTCCAAAAAATGATCTATATTGGAATAGCCTGTTGTCACTGCAACAGGAAGGGGAGAACAAAACACCCCTTTCACCTCACTCTTGGATATGCCAAGAATCAAGACTTTAATTGTATCTTGGCAACTATTGCAAATGTAAACATTTATGGATTAATCAGGTCAAGCATGTAAGTTTCATTTGGACAATTTTATATAATTCTACATTCTCTCTCATTTGCATACTTCTTTTCTACCTTTAACAAAAAAACACCTATATTTGGGGGGGATCCATATTTTCTGGGGTTTAGACTCCTGCCAGTAAGAATCTCAGACTAAAACTGTATTTTCTTTGATATTATAGGTATAGTAAGGATATTGCATTTTTATCATTAGGGTATTTTTAATTACAATACTTTGCTGATAGATCTCATTCCTCCTATGCTCATTTGTTAAAATTATATAGATCTGGATGATAAGATAATTATATATAGAAAGGATTATCATTTTAAAGCTGTTTTTGAAGTATAACAAATGCTTAGCAGCATTCTGTACTTCGGATCTGTTGATTTAGCCTTCCTATTCTATTTGTTTGTTATAATTTCACATAAACATAATGACTATGTACATGGTTGGTTCTCACTAGCTGAATTTCTAGTGTTTATGTCTTTTTTTTTTTTTTTGAGGGTTTAGCTTAGACTGATAAGTGCTCTGATATGACTCTTGATGTATCAGTTACCTGATCTCTTTCTGGGTAAATGTGTCTTCTATTTTAACTTCTGTGAACTGGTACAAACAAGAAAACTGGAAAAAATAATTTGCCATTTCTTAAAATACAAAATATTTAAAGGAAATAAAGCTTTCAGTTAGATAATTACCAACAACTGTATTGTTAGTAAGAATAACAAAAATAAAATTACAGAAATTTTTAAACTGTAGATTAGACATAATCAGCAATATGAATAATTTGCTATATAGAAAATGATAAGCAAGTAATGGCAGTATGATATTTTCTGTGAAGTAAAAACCAGGTATATCTTTATATAGGATTTTTTCTAGCCTTAATTTTAAAGGCCATTTTAGCAGTTTCAGTTATTAATTTTTTAACAAAATATATAGACATATTGAGACAGAAGTTACGAGTACATGGTTGGATATCTAATAAGTAAAGTGTTCTAGCTTCTTCTAGTTGCACCTGAATCCTACAGTCTGCCATTTGTCTATTTCTTGTGTTAAATTCTTCCTTTCCCATTCTTTCCATTAAAATATGTTTATGTTAATATTCTTAAAATAAGACCTGGATAAATAAGAATTAAATTCAGTTTATGACAAGTGTGATAGATAATCTAATATACAACTATTAGTTTTACTTTTTTTAAAAATTTAGACAGCATATTAGCATGAAGATATTAGGAAATCCAAAACTTTACAAGAGAGTTTGCCCTGAAATCCTATAAGTAACTGAGAGTGGGAGTAAGAGAGAAGACGAAAATCTTTGGAAGTCTGTAATCTGTGGTGAAACAACCAACTACGTAAAGACTAGATCAAGTCAGGAATAAAGTGACCCTGTATAAAATATTAGAATAGTTTGATGGGACATTTTGTGATTTTTAAAGGTTACATATCTAGAGCCTGAAACAAATAAACCCTAAATCTCCTAAAATCATGTTAAGTGCTATTACTACCACCCTAATATACCACTCAGATGTGTAGCTCTGTCAAATTCTAATACCTGAGTCTTCATAAAAGACACCATTTGGGGGTTTAAATGTACTCCATATATGAAAAGAATGTGTGTAGATGTTCTGAAACATCAAATAATAGTAAGTGACTTGGGGTGCTTGGGTGGCTCAGTTGGTTAAGCAACTGCTTTCAGCTCAGGTCATGATCCCGGAGACCCGGGATCGAGCCCCACATCTGGCTCCCTGCTTGGCGGGAAGCCTGCTTCTCCCTCTCTCACTCTCCCTGCTCGTGTTCCCTCTCTGGCTGTGTTTCTCTCTGTCAAATAAATAAAATCTTTAAAAAAAAATAGTAAGTGACTTATCTGTGGTATTGTTACACACTGAAATTCTATATTTTTCTCTAAAGTAGCTTTATGTTATTAAACTTATTTTAACTACTGTTAGGATGAGTTTAGATTATATAAGGAAAATGTAAAATATCTGCAAAATTAAAATCAATGGTAATTGGTAAATTTCAGCCTTCTCCGTGCCAACGACTCTTCACAGAAAATGAATAAACAAAAGCCAAACAGTTTTGCAAGGCTTCTTCTCGAAAGGGGATTTGAAAATAAAAGTATTTTAAGATGCCAGAACATATTAAGGACTCCGCCTCTCTTCCTCTTCCTAAATGTTCAGGGTTCTAAGCACATAGGTATTTTACTGAAGATAGCTGAACATCAGCTATGTACAAATGTTGATGTCCATGTTTTCCTGGATACCTCCAGTCTAATAGAAGGAGCACAAAGAAGGGGTTTTTGACAAGCGATCTCATTTCCAATGTCATTTAGTTTTCATATGAATGAGTTTCCCATAGAATAATATTCTAGGCCTGTTTCAATCTTCATGTTCCTCCCTTTCCTTTAAAAGAAGGCATGAATGATCAGGTTATAGAGTTAGGGAATGGTGTGAGCCATACATGGCTCAACTCCTTCCTCCCTGCCTTCATTTTTTTGGTGTTTTTCTGACTGCAGAAAGCATGTCCTTGTGATAAATTGAAAGAAGTCTCTAGTCTCTATTAGGAGTCCTGGGGATTTCCAGGACTTCTGTGACTTGTGCAGGTGTACATTAGGATTTGTAGCAAATACCATAAAGGTCACCACAGTTAGTTTAAAAATATTTCCTGATATTTTCCAGCACTCTTTCAGTTAAGAGGGAGCCTGTGCCAATTTAGACCAAAGGCATATAAGGTGAAATAGCAGAGACACTTGTAGGTGCACCAGTGATTAGCTAAAGAATAGTTATCTTATCTCTTTTTTGTTGACCCAGCAACTAACAACTGTTGTTGGTGAAGCTATGGGATAGTGGAGACTGAAAATACCTGCTTCCAGAATAGACCTTCTGTCCACATCAACCCAAAAGTTTTTTTTTGTTTTTTTTTTTTTTTAAATTCCAGTTGAGAGTGATTTCATGGGTGTGTGGACTGTGCATGTGCACAGGGTTATGGGCTTAGAAGCTCCTACTGTTTGATTTAGTGCTGTGTGGTTGACATCTTGAAATTCTTTATATTTTTTTGAATAAGGGTCTCACATTTTTATTTTGCACTGGGCTTTGCAAAATATGTACCCAGTAATGACTCCGACAAAATCTATTAGTTCAAACTAGGAAAGAATTTTTAATGGATGACAATACCATCTACTTCTAACTAAAATACAAGAAAAAAGAAATAAAATGTTTAAAGATTATTGTTTAGACACTAAATTTATATGCTGAACTTTCAGAAGCAATGTAAGTAGGAGAACTATCCAACCACACAACAGAAACATTCCATTTGAAATCCTCCATTGGCTAGAGACCACAGATCCTTATATAATTGCTATTTAAAAAAAAGACTAAGATGAAGACAAAGAGGAGGAGATGAAATCAGAGAGGGAGACAAACCATAAGAGACTCTTAGTCATGGGAAACAAACTGAGAGTAGCTAGAGGAGAGGTGGGTGGGGGGATGGGGCAACTAGGTGATGGGCATTAAGGAGGGCATATGCTATAATAAGCACTGGGTGTTACAAGACTGATGAATCACTGACCTCTACCTCTGAAACTAACTGAATTTAAATTTTAAGCATTAAAAAATAAATTAAAAATAAAATAAAATCAGGAAGTGAGCCCTCCTCCCCCCCCTGCCCAAGGAAAAGAAGAAGAGGTAGAAATGGAGGGAGTAGAGGAGAAGGTGGGGGAGGGGGAAGGAGAAAGTAAAATTGAAAAGAGAGAGAAAAAGGGATATTTTTTTTTCTGATTTTGCTTGCCAGAGAAGCCACATGGCCTCTGCCTTGTGATTTTAGTTCTGCCTCCCAAGTCTTACATGGGAACCTGTTGGTGGAAGATTGTCACTTTTAAAAACTTAGCTTCAAGAGTGTGAGAAATAAAATTTACCCTTCCACCCTCTAGGTTAGAGGAAGAGAAGCTCATTGAAACAATCTGCAATATTTGCCATAGACAAGATTGATCTAATTCTGGGATTCAGAATTAAGCAATATCAAAGCTATATCTTGCAGAAGAAAGGCTGTGAACATTATCTCTTTATTGGCTATTTTTCTCTATATGTTAACTCCATACCAGATTTTTCTCCTCAATTCCAGATACTGTATATTTAAATAGTCATTAGAAATTTTCACTTGATATCTGACACCTGAAACTCCACCTGGGCATAGCTTATTATGCCTTCTCCTAATTATCTCTTCTGTAATTGTTCCCTTACTCTGTAGCTGGTACTATATCTTTGGTTACTATGGTCAAAATATCTGATATCATCTTTTCCAATCCTATACCAAATCAATTAGGCCGACTTACAGACAATGACCTAAACATATCTTCTAATTATTTTGTTTTCTCCAATACCACTAAAACCAATTATTATATCTGTATCCCTTGTTTCTTTTTCTCTAAAATTTTATCCATATAAAAATCTCTGTAAAAGGATCTTTAAAACATACAAACAAAAAAAAATTAAAAAATAAAAAATAAAAAAAAAATACAAACAAAAATGCAGCTCTAATCATGATGCTCCCTTGCTGAACCATTCCCAATTACAAAACAAATTGTTGCTTTGAGGATACATCCAACTTCTTAATTTGCTGCATGAGAATCTCCATCTTCTAGCTTTTCCTTTCCTCTCCATCCTCATAGCTGCTTTTCCTTTCCTCTCCATTCTCATAGCTTTTCACAGTCCATCTTGTACTTGTATTTTCTATCCATATTGAACTTCTTTGTCTAGCCTACAGGCTTCCCCTCTGCATGCTGTTTCTTTTCATGTCATTTTCT
The DNA here is from genome assembly GCA_004023965.1 of Spilogale gracilis. Lineage (NCBI taxonomy): Eukaryota > Metazoa > Chordata > Mammalia > Carnivora > Mephitidae > Spilogale > Spilogale gracilis. Next base: position 43,588 of record PITA01006291.1, read on the forward strand.
CCTACCTGTCCTCCAAATTCCAGCCACTTCCCATTCCTTGGTAAGGACTGGACTTAAAATTACTTCTTCGGAGAAGTTTTTCTCACTATTTTCCTCCCCCAACACTAGATTATTATGCCTTACTTTCTGATCTCCTTGCATTCTTTGTTTCCTACATTAACTACGGTAATTACTTGTGTAATTGTCTATATTCCATGAAAAATTATGCACTCTATGGTGTCTAAGGATGTGATTACTTTGTGTATTGATGAATCTTCATGACTGACTTCCTCACGCATGATAATGCTATCAACAATTTTATAACAAATAGAATGAATGGATAAGTACATAAATGATTAAATAAAGGACATTAATTTATGGTGTCCACCCCAAAGGCCTAAGGTACAATCACTTTTATATTCTTATTTGTAACCTTGTAAAATTTCCATACTCTAGCTCAGATTTTGGGCAGCTTCTTAATAGCTGTATGTCCCTTACATCAGTAGTCTATAAACACACATACACAAATAACACACATACATATATAAACTGTACTACTGTATTTGTCCACACTCCCTTAGAAGTGATAGTTCAATCCAGCTTAAAAATTAAGCTCTTCTTTTTTCCTGTTCTCTAAATACAAGGAAAAGAAGGAATGTCCGGGAGGAGGAAGTGTGTATGTGTGAACATCTGTCGTGCCAAACTCTAGTGCTCTTACTCCTGCTTTGTTTTATATCTCTCCCAAATTTAGATCCTGGAGGTTTCACTGTGAATTAAATTCATCTGATTTCCCTTGAAATGCCAATTATTGGCACAATTTGCCAATTTTAAGGAATATTTCCATTGTTATAAAACTACAAAAACATTTTTGAGGATTACTCATAACTTCAATCCTATGTAGAAAACCCTATTATTCTTTGCACATAACCTGATAAAAATCTCTGTAAGTTTTTCAGGTCTTTACTATTTCACTCATATCATCAGTTTAATACCAAACATATTTTCTTATTTCATATATAGAGCTCTTTTTTGCCAAAAATGCTTATCTCGTGTTGTTGTTTTTGTTTGTGTTGTTGTCTGTATGTTCTTCACTTGCCTTTTGCTTAGATATTTTCTCTTCTTCCTTCAGTTTACTAAATATTTTTCTGACTTCCTTGACTTCACCCTTTCATGTTATAAGGAATGTCCTTTATTCATGGTGATTATCACATTTGTAATGTCATTTTATTTTTTACATACATCTGTTTAATTTCTGTCTCATTTAGTAGGTTATATGAAACAAGGGTCCTTGTCCCTTCATGTTCTTAATTGCAATTCCAGCACATAGCATATTAATTTGTGCATAAGAGGCAATTGATACATAGTTTAGAATGGATAAATGATTTGCAGTTCTTCAGGGTACAAAGAGGGTGAATTTATAAATCAAAGTGAAGCACACTTAGTCAAGTTAAATACGTCAAAGTTATCATCATTATGTATAAAATACAAGGACAGAAATGAGAAAGTGAAAAGAGTGAGAATGGAAACTACCATTTATAATGCTTCCTACTTTAAGCCTTCTACTATAATTCTTACTACAAACCCACACTCTTTCTATTCTATTATTTTCATTTTACGAATGAGAGCCATGTGATTCTGAGTTTAAGTAATTGTTTCAACTCCCCAAGTGCTGAGGCGGGAATGAAGAATCAGATCTAATCAACTCCAAAGCCCACCCTAACTTCATCACTCCATGACTGAACTGCTTGAGCTTGTGACCTCACATTCCCTCTTAAATCTTTCAGCCTTGCTTCTGGCCTTTCATCTGAAGAATGAGTTCTGTGGAAATTGTGAATTTAAACCTATCTTAGACTCACATCTTCCTAATTGCCTTCTCTCTCTTTCCCATAAGTGCAGCCACAATTTAAATGCTTCTGCAATTGTTGATTACTGCATTTACACTATGCCAGATGTTATCTTGTTTGAATTGTGCCTACACACTGCAGGTGCAAAATGAAGGCCACAATTGAGAAAATTTGGACTTAAGTGTCTCTGTATTTTCATTTAATCTATATGCCTGGCCATATAAATTATTTTCTTCTGATTTTTTTCAGCTTTCTTTTTGTCTGACAGGGTTATTTTTTATTCCTTTAAAAGTTTTTAAAAGTGACGTTATTACATTGTATTTTTTAAAATAAAAATATCCTCATCTTTGAGGTAACTTTACATTTCCCAGACTACAAAAAGAGTACCCTTGCACATTTTTATTTGTACACATAGACCGAAACCAGTCATGCTTTCCACAGAGCAGAACACTATATGGGATAATGGCAATAAAATATCAAGAGTATATAAAAAAAAAATGGATCTGGATAATCCTGCAATTACTCTTCTACAAGTAATATAAGTAATCTAAATCCCAGTATAAAGAGTCCTAATTTTTATAATGTGTTCTCTTTTCTTTCTCCTAGATATCATGTCAAAAAATGTAAAACTTGTAGCCTTGTTGCATTCACAGTGGTGATTCTGTTGGCTGTTATAACTAAACCAGTGAGGAATCACTCTGATGTTTCCATAAATTTGTTCATTTTAGGATACATTTTAGGTTACTATTTTATGGCATCTGAGCAGCGACTGTATTTCATTAAATCTAAGACATAGTAAATTGTATGATACACTTTTATGTTAATTATCACAAAGAACAACAAAAGGACATTGCCAGTTAAAACTTCTAAAATTTTGTCCTTATGGAAAAATATCTTTTTTTAAGATTTTATTTATTTATTTACTTATTTATTTGAGAGAGAGAGCATAGGTGGGTGTGGGAAGCCAGACCTTGGCGAGGCCCACCTGCGCCCAGCTGCTGACTGGCAAGGCCATTTACGCCCAGCTTCTGATAAGCTGTTTTTGTGCAAGCTC
>PITA01006291.1:46564-101466 GCA_004023965.1 Spilogale gracilis
TCACTATGCTATCTCTAATTTTTGTGTTTTACTTACTTGAGCTGCCTGCTAGAGAAACTCCCCTCGCTGCCTGCCCTATAATTACCCCCTTGAACTTGCCAATAAACGAGACTTGATCAGAATCCTGTCTTGTCTCCATCTCTCGTGTCTCTTGTCCTATCATTCTCACTCCCCCTCTAGGGTCTCCGTTGACTACCCGTGGGTCGGGACAGGTGGGGAGAGGTAGAGCAGAAGAGAGAAGGTAAGGGGAAAGGATCTCAAGCAGTTTCCCCACTGAGCATAGATAGAGCCCACGTATGGCTCAATCCCAGGATCCTGAAATTATGACCTGAGCTGGAAACAAGAGTTGGATGCTCAACCAAATGAGCCACCCCAGAACCCAGAGAAAAATATCATTTTTATTCAATTTAGATTACTACTTTGTATATCACTTGTATGTACATTAAAAAGGAGAATATGTGAGAAATAATTTTTGAGGAATAATTTGAATAAAATACTTCTAAAAATTTTTTCATTCAGAGCTTGGCTCTTCTGAGTTTCAGAATTGTGAATCTCCATATTTTGCCTCAGAATAACAAAAGTACTGGTGATACAGGGGTGCCTGGGTGACTCAGTTAGTTAAGCGATCGCCTTCGGCTTAGGTTATGATCCTGGAGACCTGGGATCGAGCCCTGCTCAGCGGGAAGCCTGCTTCTCCTCTCTCACTCCCCCTGCTTGTGCTCCCTGTCTCTCTCTGTTTCTCTCTGTCAAATAAATAAATAAATCTTTTTAAAAAAAGTACTGGTGATATAATGATGTATAATTCCTCCAAAAAGTTCTTTACTTTTGTCTCCAAGGTATTTTTCCACACCACTGATTTATGGTCTGCAGACTTGATTTTTTTTTCTTACCTTTCCAGAAGAATGCACAGGATATTTGTAGGTAACAATGAGAAATTATATTTTCTTCTGAAGAGGTTCTGAAATATCCTGTTGATTTGAAAATGGAGCAGCTGTATTTATCCAATCACCACACCAGAAATAACAGTCAGGGTTTCCCACGCCCAACCAACCTTCCACTGCTTGGCCTATGACAATTTTAGGAGACATCAACATTTCAAAGAACTTAAAATATAAATAAATAAATAAATAAATAAATAAATAAATAAATAGTTGTTTCTTAAATAAACTAAAGGCATATTAGCTATATAGCAACCTATATTAGCTAGTGTTATGCCATGCCTGGCAAAAAATGATTTGGTTAGTTATCTGTTACCATGTTTCTACTACACTAATACAAGTTTCAATGAATTAGCATACTGTAGATTTTCTCTCTGGTAATTTTAGATTTAACCATCATATTTCTAGTTCTTTGGAATATTTGTCACTCTGTCCACTCATCATGCTTTCCTTGTATCATGCTTTAACTTATTTAAATATTTGGAGAAATAGCCACTAAAGATTGCCCTGCAACAGGAAGGAGTTTGTAGCTAAAATTTAGGGGCAGCTTATCTATTATGAACAAGCCACTCTGATAGGGGCTTTATATATACTTTTGCATTTAGACCCTAGGAACAATTCAAGATTTATAATTGCCATTTTTTAAATGATGTAATAGGGAACTGATTCTGTTATATGATTTAACCAAGATAATCCATAATAGAGCTAGGTTATAATTGAAATTTTAGGTATCTTTTTAACATCTCCCTCTTTTTTATTCTAACTTTTAATTCCATATAAGTTGACCAACATGAATTAATTTCCTTTTCTCTTATTTTTCATGCAGTTTTCTCTATTTAGGAAATCATCATCATTACCACCTCATGTATATGCTTATTACAGTGAAAATCACACTTAGTATTTTATTTTGGGTTTTAGATACCTGTCTGTTTTATTATGGACTTTATGATCTTTCCCAACAAGTCCTGCTTGCTAAAATTCCTTGAGAATCTGATTGACCAAGTTCTCAATCATAGCTAGGATGTAAAGCTTGAATAGGAACAGACAGTAAAGATGAAGCTCCATGATCAGAGACTGCAAAGTTGGGGCACTGCGTTGCTGTTTACTCAGGGAGGTAAAAGAAACAGCCACGACTATACCAGAGGAGGAAGGGAAGACTCCAATGTAATACTGAGCCTGGTCATCATAATGTCAAAAGACTCACTTTTAGCTAAGTCCTTTATTCTAAAGAAAAGATAGCTTTAGAATTATACACAGTGATACGGTCACGGAGTTGATTGAGTAGAACTTTTTAAAATATAAGATGAAAGGGACTGTGTGACCAAGTGTATTATAATATACCAGCAGAAATATGTACAAAAATTTGTATTTGAAAACTGAAATTTATGAATTGGGGATTAGTTAGCTTGTTTTATGTTAAGCAAGAAAACTCATCTGATCATAAAGAGAGGGGGATCTGGGTCTCCATAATTTTTTGTTTGTCTGAAAGGTTTCTTGATTATTCTCTCTGGGTGTATATATATATGGGAGGTGGGGGATAGGATGTTATCTGAAATAGCATCCTCCACATGAAGTCAGCAGGTCCAATTTTCTTCAGTTTACTATAGTCGCTGTGGCATATTTTCCTAATACATTGCCTGAGGATATTGCTGTACCCAAGTTTTAATTATTTATAACTTTCTCACTGTAGCTATGGAAAAAAGAGAAGGAACTGAACTAAAGCAAAATTGATCTAGGAATCGCCAAAGTGGCAGTTTTGCAAAAATACCTGCTAGCTACTGTTTGCGATTAATTTCTTCTTTATTCTAAAAGTTAAGTTGAAAAAAATCTAGTTAATTGAGGGTTTCATTACTTAAGGTTTTATTACATGCAAATAATGGTACAATAAGAATATACAAATTAGCTCAGCAAATAGAAAACTTTACTTATTTTATGCCTCATTGAAGGCTAGAAGTATCAGGGAAGGTCCCTGGGGATCAGAATATGCATTGGCATTATTCAACATATTCATTAAGCAGTCAGTGGAAAATGTAAACGAGCACACATCCAAATCTGTAATAATAAAATGCTGGAAGCTAGAGATAATAAATCAGCTTGATCAAAAATACAGATGGATCTGGACAGCTGGGGAAATTATTCATATGAGAAAGAGATGAGTTTTAATGAAAAGAATAGTACAATAGTGCATTTGAAGAAGAATAATACATAGCAGTAAAAAAATAAGATACATATGAAATAATTACAGAGAACACTATGTTAGTGTATTTATTGATAGAATGAACGGTGTCACAACAGTGAAGGACAATTGTATTCTAAGTTCCCTAAGTTGAACAATTGGAAAAAAGGAGAAACATTAGCTAGACAGTAAAATTCTATCTATAAGCTTAATGGAGATTTTATAAAGTTAGCCACTTTCAGGGCAAAGTAGCAATTTTAATACATAAAAGATGGCAATTATAACTAGTGTGGAGGTAGCTGTTAGTTTTGTGTTTAAAATATGGAATTCCCTGCATATCTCCAATCTGGTAGATTAATTTCAGCTGTCCATTTCAAAGTTTTCTCTCTGATCATACCCTTCCAAGCTTTTTTCTAAGTCTTAGTCTCAAAGCAACAATGGCAATTCTTGCTTTGCTCTCAAGATGCAGTAAAACTTACCATACCAAAGATCAACAGCTGACTAAATGAAACAGAATTCTGATATCCCAGGTATATCACACACTCTTACCATAAATTAAGCCATGCTATTTCTAATTTTATAAATTTGTGCTTTGCTGCGTAAGAATAATAAAGTATTCTTAGAACACACTTGGTATCAGATTGTTCCTAAGGAGACCAAAAAAACAACATAAATAATAGTTGGTTTTCATGGAATATACCCTGAATTTAGGAAATTAATAGAACTACATGTACCAATAAGGCCTACTGAGATGGAATTTTCTGTACTAAATGTTTATGAAATTGGTAAAAAACGTTTTGAGCAGATGTAATATAGGAGAAGCTTTGATTGAGCATTTAGAAAATGTAAACTCTTGTCCCAGTTGTAACCCATTTGCTTTGTGGTCTTGACAAACCTCTTGTTCTCTCTCTAATATCATGGCTTTAAGAGTTTATTTAAAAAAAAAAAAAAGAAGGGGCGCCTGGGTGGCTCAGTTGGTTAAGCGACTGCCTTCGGCTCAGGTCATGATCTCGGAGACCTGGGATCGAGCCCCACATCGGGCTCCCTGCTTGGCAGGGAAGCCTGCTTCTCCCTCTCTCACTCCCCCTGCTTGTGTTCCCTCTCTGGCTGTGTTTCTCTCTGTCAAATAAATAAAAAATCTTTAAAAAAAAAAGAAGCTGTATATAAAGGTAACATATCATTAATAGTATTATTGTTAATGTTATTTACTTATAAACAAAATTATGTTCCGAATAGATAGAAATATTTATTCTAGTGAGAGTACTTAAATATGTTTTTATTAAAGTTGACTGGTCTTCTAAACTCCTGAATACTAAAATTTTAATCTTTTATCTCACCTAGGTCTCATTAATTTTTCTCCTTCCCATTTTGCTTTAAGAAAAGAACTCTATTGTTTTGGATCACTTTCTTTTATGTTCTTACAGTATTTTTGTTTTGTTTAACTTTCCCTCCTCACCAGACAACTCTGTTTGTCACCATTACCACCAATAACGATTTTAAACACCTCCCATAAGCCATAATTACTATCACTTTCCAATTTCTGTGGTAATCCTATTTTGTCATTTTCCAGAAAGGAGAAAAAAACTTAGTATTCACTGGAGCTTCTTCACTTTTATAAATGGTGCTTCTTCCTGCACTGCTTTCTGCTGCAGTCCCAGAAGCACTTACTGATTCTGAAACTCTCCCTTGGGCGATTCTCTGAATTGGAAATTGTGACCTTGGGGCTGTACTGATAGATCACTTCTTGTGTGCTATGATTCCATGACTATGTTGAATTCCAGAGAAGAGCATCTTCTCTTTGCTGTAGGAGATTCATTCATCTCAAGGGTCTTTATTTTTCTTCCCTCATGGGAACCATTTTATGTATGTGCACACTCTGGACACTGAGTACAAGTAGAAACATATGGCCAATAATTTGCTTGTGATGTATTCACATAGGACAAAGAGGGGAAGATGTCAGATAGAACATATAAATAAAATGGTAACCTCAGGCATATTATCTCATGATATAACATGAATGAGTCAGAGAATTTTTTTTAATGAATCACACATCTTAGAAATTATTACTAAAAAAAAACTTTGCCCAAGAACTAGAATCATTTTTGATGATTAATTTTACATTGGACTATAATGCTCACACTAATACTAATAAATCACATTTTGCAGACTAAATAGCATTATCTAATTTAATAATGACTGACACCCAATAAAATAGTCTATTAAGATTATTGTAGTTTACACAAGAAGAACCTACATCTCAAGGACTCCCAGACAGTAAGCCCAGGAGCCAGATTTAGAATTTTATTTATCATAATTTAGAGGGCTCTCAGATCTGTAAAACTGTCTCCACATATTGGGGAAATATGCTAGTTAACAAAAGTATCAGTTTCTGAATAAATTAATGAAGTCAAAGTTCTTGAGATAAAAATGACTCTTGCCAGTCCTCATCTTCCACACTGATCAGTTATGAAACAAAAGCCTGTGATCTGGAGTTTGAACACTAAAGGAAACTCTTCTCTTGGGATTCACAGGCACACACAGAGGACCTTAGTTAAAGTTGTTTGGGAAAGTCTCCACATCTCTGCCCTGCAAGCACACATTTGAGAAGGCATGCGATAAATTATGGATTGTTTATAGGCTCAATGTAATACAATGAAATGACAATCATCCTGAAAACAAAGGGGCTGCTGGACAAATCCTACACTAAAAGCAACTCTCTCCTGATCTATAGGGCTCAGAGTTGTCACTGTAATCTGTTCCCTCCATAGTTCATCATCACTCTCCACTACAGTGTCTTATATACCACCTCCCTATTAAAGAGGCTGGCTTAATTAAAGAGGAAATATCACTATATATTTGTAAAGCCAAAGCAGCGTCATGATACTTGGGTATCAAATGAAGGAGAATATCAAAATGAAAATAAAGTAGGAAAGAACAAGCAATTTTCATATTTGAGTACACATGCATATCACATCAAATGGCTGCTTGGTAGCCTACAGATGAAATGTTAGGTGTTAATGCTAATAAAGCAGAGTGTTTACTAATTTATCATAAGATAAATCATTGGCTTTGTCCTCAATTTTGTGGCTCTTATAGTGTTTTTGTTTTTGATGCTAGTATTTGGAATTAGGAATATTGTTAATCGATGAGCTTTATAATATGGTTTAGTTCTGAGTAGTAGAACCCAGTTCAGGTTCATGCAAGCAAAAAATGGAGTGTTTAGCATAGAGAAGTCTAAGAGTAGAAAAGATTAGATTTGGGTTCTTATAGATGTTCAAATGAGGTATTCAAGAGTTCTGTAAAGGTAACTCTTCATCACTGCTTTGCTGTTTGTTGACTTTATTTTAGCAGCTGTCCTCAGCCACAAGTAGTGGGCCAAGTGATAAACAGTGATATCAAGACGATATTTTATCACTTTAGACACCTTCTTGAAAACAAACAAAATACTTCCTTTTTCTGTGGACAGTAAAATCCACATGTAAGGGCCTCATTGTTCCAGCTGAGGTTATGAGTTTAGTAAGGAAACTGAAGTGCCCTAAGTGACTACATCTGGGTCACATGTATTGCTAATGTTCAAGGTTGAATCAGCCTCCCTCAAATCAGATAGATTAAGATTATTGAGGAAAGACTTATCTTCCAAAAGAAAGGCAAGGTGCTTTTACCAAATGAAAGGGAAGTATTTGTAGCAGGCGAAATAATAGCTCTCCATTATAAATAGTACCCATGGAAGGCAATGAAGATTAACATAGAATCTAAGAATAATAACGCATGCACAGAGCTTAGTGTCCTTGAACACTGTCGCTCCCCTTATTCAGTATTCGGACACCATTTATTGGCAAGCACCGTGTTAATGTTGTCTTCAATTAGCAAAATGGAGTTGAAATTATCAAAATCCTGGACCAGAATGCATCAACTGGTGTTATAACCAGGCTTGCTAGACCTGCTGTCAAATGAAGCTAGGATATTTTCCAGCCAAAAGAAAGACTGGACCACAGAAACTCAACCTGTAGAAATGTAAAAGAGTTGTTGATTGCTTGAAATAAACAGAAATAGGAAAAGGCAGCTGGCAGGGAGGAATCAGAGATAGGCCGGTATCATTTTGGGGGGAAAAAAATCTCTGCAGATCTATATTACAAAGACTAATAGACAAAGATAGAGCTCCAATACAAAGGCATACTCTGAAAGTAGCAATGTCACCTGCTAAAAACAAAGGACAGCTTTTCATAATGTCTTCCTCAGAAAACGTATTGGCTATTTTAGCTTCATATTGCACTACTGTAGTAAATTTCAAATATTAAAGTATGTTAACTGTCTTCATATACCATATAGGTGTAAATGCCATACTAAAACCTAGGGCCATTGCAAATCAAGGGGCATACCCATGTGGGAAGCATACCCCATGCATTTATGATATAGTGAGTCTGTCTGTAAAACAAACCAAACACACACACAAAACTAACACCCCAAATTTCTTGCCTAATCCAAACAATCAAAATAGAGACCTTATAATTAAATTGCAATTAATTTGAAGCTACTAAAAAAAAAGATTAAAAATTTAGAATAAATGTATCCTCTAGTCAGTTTAAAGCTAGAAAAATTGAAATGAATGATACATTGTTTTATTCAGATTACATTAGCCAGTTCTCATGTATATGTGCTATATCTGGTTTGTCTCATCACTGTTTACCAAAATATGTGTGTTTACATATGTATATTTGTGTATGTATATATGTATGTATGCATTTACAATTTATACTCCTCAAATGGCCAAAATGTTCATTTCAACTCTTAGGGATATGCTTTTAAAAAAGCAATTCTTATGGTCTAATTTAAATGCAGTAAGAGAAAAAGGATTAAGTGCATGCACTTTCATTTAGCAGGTAAAGCTAGCTTATTTGTGCATCCAAGGTAATCTCTTAAAAATTACCATAAGCAAAATATAACAGATTGTAAACGGTTGCTCATATTAACTTAGCTAAGTACTTGTAATCTGCATAAGCGTTATTTAACAGAACATAATTGTGTAACAGTATGATACCTTTTGAGTTTGGAAGACTGTTATGTGACTCAATCATATTTAGCAATCAGAAGGGTAAAATAGAGAATACTTAAACAGTAGATACTTTTTAAATATGCAGATGCACTGTTTTTTTCCACTGAAAAATACATCTGAAATTAAAAAGAAATCTGGTCATCCTCCTGGTATTTCATTTCATTAATCTTAGTTTGAAATAGAACCAAAATGTAGTAAGGAAAAAAAGAGAAAACCATTGTCCTGAAACACAAAGTACTTTTGATTTGTAAGAACCGCACATTGGTGAGAGAGAAAAAGGTTTTTCTAGAATTTCAAAAGTTCAGCTTTAAATGTTGAGGGTGAAATTTGAAAGACTGAGCAATACAGTTTATATTACAAAACATAAAGAATGGAAAATTCAACATGATGATCTTCCAGCCCAAAAGGAAGTAAGGATTCATCTGGGTCAGTAGTTTCCCAAGTACAGTCCTGGAACAAGAACATCAACATCACCTGGAATCGTATTAGAAATGCAAGTTATCAGGCTCCATTGGGACCCACTGAATCAGAAACTCCAGGAGTAGAACTCTGCAATCTGTGGTTTAATAAGCCCTCCAGGTGATTCTAATGCATACTTGAGAACCACTGGTCTAGGCTAAAAGTGATTTTAAGATAGGAATTATTTAGAGATAGCTGTTTGGGAAAGAGTCCTGGGTAGTGCAAGGAAAGCAGATGAAGGCTTCTATCTAGCCTAAGGTGGGGTCAAAAGTGTTAGTAGGATCTAAGGTGAGACAAGAAGGACTCAGTCTGAGGACCTTGGTGACCAAAAATTGGCAGAATGCATAGATATTTCTCTTTCCTTATGGCAGGATGATCTATAATGTTCTGCCTTGCTCTTAAACATAGATAACCTAATAAGTGCTCCCATGGTTATATAATAAATATTTTATTTTGGGGGCACCTGGGTGGCTCAGTTGGTGGGGCGACTGCCTTCGGTTCAGGTCATCCAGAGACCAGGGATCGAGTCCCACATCAGGCTGCCTGCTTCGCAGGAAGCCTGCTTCTCCCTCTCTCACTCCCTCTGCTTGTGTTCCCTCTCTGGCTGTGTTTCTCTCTGTCAAATAAATAAAAATCTTTAAAAAAGAATATTTTATTTTTAACTTGAACGATCTGGCCAAGCACTGATTTTAACAATTTTAATAACTAATAATTTAAGTTGTGGGTTTTTTTTTATAAGTTGTGTTTTAAGAATTATGCTAGGTGCTTCTCATTTGTTTTTTTAATTATACATATAACAAGCCGCTGGGATGAATGTCATTTTATACATGAAAAAACTGAGACTTAGAGAAATTGATTTCCCATACACATCATACTACAATAAGATGCAAATATCGGTATCTAATATCAAAGCCTAAGATCTTAATCTCTATGTTATGCCAGAGTGGCAATAAACCACTGCCTGAAGAATGTACATAATATAGCTTAAATACTAAATAAAAGACTTGCTTTGCATTATTTTAGGCAGTCGATAAATATTTGTTGAATGAATGATTAAATACCACTCAATTTACACAAACCTACTTCTATATTTGATTCAGATGGGCCTTACTTAATCACTTTATCTAAATAGCACCAACCCCTTCCCTGAATGTCTTTTTAACCTGATTTATATTCCTTCTTAATACTTATAATTATATGACATATATATCTAAATATATTTATATAAATTCCCTCAGTTTTTGTCTTTCCCACTCATCTGTTTGTTCCGTTGCAACAGGGTTTCGTCTCTGGTTCACTACTGCATCCTTAATGCTTGGAATATAGTGGAGATTCAATAAAAATCTCCACAGTAAAATATTTGTAAATGAAATAACTGTATTCTTGCAATTTTTAATGACATATATTTGCAAATGAATAGTAACATTTGGCTAATCCCTTTTCCTTCTATTTCATAGATCTTGAATGCTAATAAAACATTCCATAGCCTTATCTATGGGATTTAAGGAGACATTTTCTAAATGTTTGCCAAAGGGTCAATAAAGACTTTAACTTCTGTTGAATACCCCTGTCCAAGATGGTTGCCTTGATTGTTTTTGACATGTTTGAAGCTGATAAAAAGCCACTGCAGAGTAAGCTTACAGAATGATATTTGGACGTGTATATAGAGAATGGTGAGAAGTGAAATGCTGAGAAAACAAGAGACTGATTTAGCAGGGGAGCAAGATGGTGGGGAGGGAGCCAGGGAATAAAATATCATCTTGCCTTCCAAATATTTATACTACCCTCATGTGGTAAAGGTAATCCCAGACTCCACTGGGCTACTGTCAGATCAACTGGTGGTTCCTCATACCACCTGCCCATCATGGTTAACCCAGCAGGGCACAGCAAGTTCCCAGGCAGGGAGCCAATTACAACAAAAACACAACTCAGAACAAGAGCATAAAATGAACGGTTTTAGGACAGCAGTATAACACTCAGCAATTCCCAAGAACCTTTTATCTCTGCAGGCTGGAAAAAAAAAAAAAATTGGTTCTTACTTGTTTTCACCTAGCAAAGACATCTTGTTGGCACCAGGAGCCCCAGAAAGTATCTGCCAAGTCCATGTCAGTCTTGGCCAGTTTTCAACAATGTGCTATACAGTGCATTAAACTTTATAGTACAAAAAAGAAACCTGTGAGTACCTAGATCCCTGTGTTAAAGATCCAGCTAAAATGTAAAGATTTCCTGATTGTCTGACAGATGGGGTTAGAATGATTTAATGCTTCAGACCCAGAGTGAATTCAGTAGCTGTTAAAAAAAAAAAAAAGTATCCTTTCACACACTTAGTTTACAGAAAACATGTTTTAGATATACTTTTTTCTTTCTTCTTTTTTTGGTCATTGGGTTTTTTAGCTGGCTGTTGCTAAACAGGCAGACCATTTTTTTCATTTGTTAATTTTTCTCTTTAAGTAATCATACTTTCTCTCAAGTTTTTATCAGTTTAATCTTATTTTCTGTAAGCTCCACAGAAGCCAGACAATGTAAAAAATAAGAAACAAGGCACAACAGTTTTGTGTTTTGTTTTTTTTTCAAGTATACTTCTAACAGAATTAGAAATACTTAAAAATAATAATTTTCAAATCTCATAAACATAGATTTGAAGGCAAGGTTTATGCTCACCTTAAGACATAGTCATTTCCTTGCATTTCTGATGTTGGGTACACACAGGAAACCCTCAAGCCTTCATTTGTTTGATCATGAATATAGAGAACTATGGAAAGAAGTGAAATTGAGAGAGGGAAAGAAATGTAAAAGCAACGGTTATTTCCACAGCAGTGTAAGAAATAGGCCAGAGCTTCAGAGAAAAATAGCCAAAGGTTGAAGATTTGCCAGTCTCACTAGCTTGTTTGTTATATTGGGGAAAAAATAAAACATATTTTCATAATGAGAATGTTGCCCTTTGGTGCTAAATAAATATGCTATTAGTCTAAATGAATTTCACGGGCCCTTCCTCTCTCTTTTTGAATTGAATGTTCCTTTCGGAATGTAGAAAGGGGATTTGTATGATTATAAAGCATCAAGAGTGAATTCTGGAACACAGGACATGAGATAAACAGCAAGAGAGATGGAATGTCTAAAAATTATGACAACAGAATTCTTAAAATGTGGTTCCAAATTAGAGAAAACATATTTCCTCTAACAAAATAAAGCGAAGTTATCCTAGCTAGTACATCATCACTTCCTTGTATTCCTTTTTAATTTTTAAATTTTGCTTTATATAGTAAAGAAGAAAAATAACATATCTTTTCAGATACATTATGTAATAAAAATAACAGTAGCAAGTAGACACAATCCATTTACATTATATGCAAAGTGGCTCAGTTTTTATATGAATGAATAGGCAGACAGCCTATTATTTCATATAATGTAACCAATGGATTGGAGTGTTGCTTTGTTAATGCCTGGCCAGGATATTCTAGTGTAAGAAAATCCTTCACAATGGCCGAAGGTAGGAAACTTGTAATTCCTGGATCTAAAGAATGACTAAATTCCCCAATTACTGTATCTGAGGAATGTCAGAAAGAGAAAAAGCTCATTAGTTCAGCATAACTACCTGATTATCCTCACACAGTAAAATGTTGTTTTATATGCAAAAATGGGCTGCATTTGGAAAAGCATTGTTGCATGGAAAATGTATTAAAAGAGCTCCATGATACGTGCCTAATGTTTTTGTATTGTTGAGGAGTTTGGAAGACAGTATTATGCATACAGATGTGTTACAGATCATTAAAGATCAAGAGCTTTCAGACTGCAAAGTCAACAGGCTCATACAAAAACTGAAAGAGAGAAGCAGCATCTTATTTGGAATAGGAGCTTTGAGGAATAGAAATAAAATGATATTCTAGTCACTACCCCCATCCTATTCAACACTCTGCTTTGCATTCTAGGTTATAAAGAATAGTGTACACTTTAAAATTAGTATTTATGAAATAATCTACCAAAATTTCTCAGAAGGTAGAGTTGTATAAGAAAGGGTTGACATCAACATCTGTACCAATTTGAGAATAGACAATAAAATAAGAAAAAATTTGCTTTGGCAGACTGATTTAATAATAATAGGGTCTCTGTAAAAGAGCGAGAAAATACATATCTTGAAAACATTATTTAACAAAATTTGACAGTTTTTTTCCTTTAAAATAAGCATTTTAAATATGAAGTTTAAGTAACAGCAATATTTCAAGTTTAAAGATAATTTGTGTTTCTTGATTTGGAAGATATGACCCCCAATTTGAAATGACTGGGTTAAACATTTTAGTAGTTAATTTCCTGTGACGTAGTCATTATAAACTTTGAGAAATCAAAATTTCCTTAGGTTTAATTTATTGTTAATAATGCTTGGTAAGGAACAAAGAGTATTTTACATATAATATGTTCTTAGTGATAGAAGATCTATTACTAGAAAGTTCTAATGTCCCTAATTTAAAACATAGGTAAAAACAAATAAAAGAAATGTTTATGAAAGGGGCCAGGTGTCCATGGCATCAGGATCTGGCTACCTCCCTTCTGTCAGACCTCCTGGCATTAAGCTCAACCTTACCCTTCCTTCTAGACCCAAAACTCTTTCTTGCCAGCAAGGATTTAAATCACTACCAGATGGTCAACAACAAGTTGTCATTGCTACCAATCTGGCTCTGACCATACAGGCCAAATAAGAAATTATGCTTTGGCTTTGGTTCTGAGAATGGCTCTGTAACAAGAGCTTATCTGTGGCCCCTGTGCCAACGTTCCTCCTTAAACTGCCTGTTTTAGAACTTCTTGAGTCCCTCAAGCCTGGACCCTGCTTTTCTCTCTTGTCAATCCCTATACTCCCAGCTTCTGGAGACTGCAGATAGTCTCCTAATGTTTGTTACCCTGCTACTTCCTGCTTTTTTGTTTGTTTGTTTTGTTTTAGCTTATTTATCTGTATCTCTGTATAGTGACAGCTCCTAAAGTGTTCATTGCCATACTCCACTGGCCTGACTACTGGTGATGTGCTAATATCCCTCTTGTAAAGTCCCTGATACCAACCACTTACCTGTACCCATCTTTTGTCACTTATTCTCTGGATACTATATTCTGCTGCCCCAAACAAATTATCTTTATGGGGAAAAAATGCTTAGGCTGTGTTCTAAAGTGGCATTTGGAAAACAGTTAAAAGGCAGATTCATCCAACTCTGGAAAAACATAACAAAACAGTGAAAATCCCTCTACGACAGTAGACAATAAAATAGAATAGAAGTCTGGAGGACAATTGAGGACAAGAATCTTGAAGAAATTTCATCTAACTACGAAATATGGAACTTGACTAAGATAAGCCTACCCCGAATTTAGCACATTATTTTGAGTCTTTGAGTCAGTCTTAAAAGAGACATTTATCTTGATCCCTCCTGTCTGCTTTGTGACTAAGAAATTTAAGATTAAGGGTCTTAAAATTGTCAGAAGGTGGTTCTCTGACAATTAGTAATCTGCTGAAGTTGATCAAGAAAACAGATATTTAAAGCACAAGTATTCAATATCATATATGAATGCTACATATAGGTATTACTCTTTATAAGCTTTAAAAAACGAATGAAGAGATATTATACCAACTTTATTTTAATAAATTTGTAGATTAAAATGAAGTAGACAAATTCATGGAAAACTTCAACATTTCAAAACACTTCAGAACACTTGTATTATTAGGGAATCTGAATCAATAATGAAGAATATTCCCACAAAGCTAATTTCATGACCAGATGGCATCACTGGCAAATTTTACAGAAATTTAAACAAAAAATACCAACCTTACACAAACTATTCCAACATACAGGAAAAAAGTGGGAGATTATTTATGAAGCTCACATAGGATTTCAACAGAAAACTTATAAGTCTAATAAATGATTATATGAACTATTAAATAGATGATAAAACCTCATTTAAAATAGTACCCATATAACACAGATAAAACTCAGATGACTTCTTGGGGGAAAAAATAGTGCTTAATTCCCTTCTAGCACTGTCATTAATCAAAATTCTTTCAATGCCCCTTTCTATCAGAAAATAAAATATGGGGGCGCCTGGGTGGCTCAGTCATTAAACATCTGCCTTGGCTCAGGTCATGATACCAGAGTCCTGGGATCAAGCCCCGCATTGGGCTCTCTGCTCAGTGGGAAGCCTGCTTCTCCCTTTCTCATTCCCCCTCCTTGTATTCCCTCTCTCACTGTGTTTCTCTCTGTCAAATAAATAAAATCCTTAAAAAATAATAAAATAAAATAAGTTTTTAAATATACAAACTGGAATATACATATTCTTAAGATTTTTATAGTACATTATGAATAAGTATGAAATTGACAATCTCTTCAGCTCAGAATGTTTTACAGAAGGGTGGCCTGTTGTTTTCTTTTGTTCTTTTTAAAAATGTTTTGTGTGCTTATTTTAGCATGTAATATATGATAAACAAGGAAATAGTTTTCCTCTGTATTTTGTCTTCCATGTTTCTGATTT
Organism: Spilogale gracilis; assembly: GCA_004023965.1. Lineage (NCBI taxonomy): Eukaryota > Metazoa > Chordata > Mammalia > Carnivora > Mephitidae > Spilogale > Spilogale gracilis. The sequence goes on from PITA01006291.1 coordinate 61,695, forward strand.
GAAGTAGCTATCAAACCTAAATAAATAACTAAGCAGAGGTTAGATGTTGCCCAGGGTAACAAAATGTCCATTCTCTGTTTAATATACTTTATGTTTGAAATGTAAAATAATTTGTTATCTGTTTATTTAATTTATAATGGTAAATATTGTTATGAATGCATACTGGTGGAGCTCTTACCAAAGTGACTTATTTAAAAGAAAACGTAGCAATCAGAAGTGAAAAATTACTCATTCAAAGGACATTAGATTGATTTGCTAATAGCTGTGTTCTGTGTATGACTAGTATTTCAAATCTTTTCCAAAGATAAAATATGGAAATAGTTTCAAAAAAAGTTTTGATAAAGATTGCATTTTTTGTATACTACACCCTTGCCTTTACTCTTTTGTTGCTTTCTTCTGTCTCCCCTCATTTCAACACTGTTCTTCCTTGTAAATAGTAAAATTTAACCCAAAATGTCAGGAGACACTTGTAGCAGTTTTTAAATATGGGCCAAAATTCTCTGACATTTCTTTCACCCAGGTGAGTGCTCTGTGCTCCTTGCTTTTGAATCTTGCCGCTGTGATCGCTTGACCAATAGAATACAGTGGAAGTGATTTCTGTGCCAGTTTGCTGACCCAGGCATTAAGAAACTGGGATCTAATTTAAGTCTCCTAATATTCTCTTAGTAATTGATTTTGCTTTAGGGAGTCTGTAGGGATTGAATTTCATTTTTCTGTATTAATAAACAATTTTTCTAATATCATTCATTGAACAGCCTCCCTCTTTCCACACTGAATTATAATCTCTCATTGGCTGGAAGTCACACCCACCAGGACATTAGAAGAAGCTACCTGTTGAAAATAGCAGGACCTGGGTTCCTAATGACTGCTTGTACAGAATACCACTGCACCTTCTATCAATACCACTACCCTTTATCTGGTAAATAAATAAATAGATAAATAGATAGATAGATAGATAGATAGATAAATAAATAAATAAATAAATAAATAAATAAATAAATAAATAAATAAATAAATCTCCGTGTGTTATACAGCTGAGATTTGGGGTTTTATCTATTACAGACGCTAGTATTATACTTTTATAATTTTTATACTATGGAATTATAGGTTGAAATCTTTTGTTTTAGATATTGAATTCAAAGAAATCTTAGTCTATAATTATCTTTTTATTTATACTCTCTTTATTTGATTGGAGTATCAAGTTTAAATTGGCACCCTAAGTAAGTCAGATATATTTCCTTCATTTTAATTTTCTGAATCAGTTTGCATAATATATAGGTGATCTACTTTTTTAAAAGTTTGGCAAGACTTGTATGAATCTACTGTCTTTGGAGGGAGAGGGGAATTTTAGCTACTTTTGGTTATGTTTAAAATGCAATGAAAAGAAGTAGGCACCTTTACTGCATGAAAAAATGCACAAATATATATTTACTCAAAGTTTTGTACTTAACTCTAGGTCTCCTGTAGGGATTCATTAAGCACACTTTTGGTCATGGGTCAGAATGCTGTCATGCCTTATTGAAAATTTCCTTTTATGCTTTTGTTGTTTGCTCTTACATTGCTCATAAATGCAATAAAGGCTTGTTTAAAGATTCTAGTACTTTGTTCTGTCAAGCTTGTTTTAATGTGGAAAAATACTATCAAGATGGTTTTAAAAATTAAAAAGTAATCAGCATTAGAAGGAATACTAGGTCACATCTAAAGCTACCAACAGGGTAAATTTAAAATAAAGTATAATAACTAAACCAAAGAACATTTTTAAAAATTACCCAAGCAGAAGTCAACAAACCAAGCTGTTTTTTTATTAGGACTTTATTTTGTTTATACAAATAAAGAGTAGATAATTTAGTGGCTTGAAATAGCTGTAATTATTTCTTCTCTGCATTTAGACAAGATAAATCACCCCGTGTTTACCTGGAAATGGCTAAGTACAAAGGGCGTTTCTGCCAATCTATTTCCTATATTTAACATTACCCCTTTTTGCTTTATGCATATACATGCACTGTAACTGTACATCTCATCATGAATAGCTAATCAGAGGGCCCATCAACATGCAGATCATTTCTTGGCTAGCAGAATTGTTGATGAGCAACATGTCAGACTTCCTGGCCTCCAGCTTTTTTTTTTTTTTTTTTTTTTTTTTAGGCAACCCCTATGACATGATGTGTGCCAAATACCTTGCACACTGGGAACTGGGAACCCACATCTCTCATCTGGCAATAAAAAAATGTTACTAAAGAGCTACTCTTTTGGCTCCTAAACAAGAATTGAATTCATAAGATTCCCCAAATACCTGTATTAGAATTCCCCTCATGTCTAGACCATTCTCTACCCACTTACTACATCCCTGCTACATATGCCCTTTCTGAAAATGCTCCCTAGATGTGTGTCCACCTCTTTATGTGAACAGAAGTGATAAGAAAACATGCTTCTGAGACTCAGTTCCTAATGGGATTCAGGATGAAAGATTCTTCTCTTATTTTATCTCCATTTGGAAATGATCCCTGTAATATTACCTTTTAGTTCAAGTGTGTGAATATGCCAGGGGGACTGCTATATTGTAAGCCACTTGAAACAGGACATTTTTACATGATTCTTGCAATTTTTCCATATTCAACAGAGAAATAAAATTGAGAACTGAAGTCATTTGTACATAGCTTTGAATTCCCTATATTCATTTTCTTTTTTATAGTGAAAAGGCAGACCTATGTAATAAGAAACATTAAAGAGAATACAATTTACTGCTAACTCAACTATTTGTGGGACGTGTGTGATAGTGACTACAGGGGACAGATGCTTGGTTTTTATTTCCCTCTTTACTGCTGACTTACTGTATAACCTTTATCCATGCAATTAATTTCTTTATTCTTGATTCACCCAATTTAACTGTAATGGCTATTATGAAAATCACCAAAATATGTATTTATTTTCTTCTCACTTAGCTTTTTGTGTTTCTGACATATGTAAAGAAATTCTTTAGGGAACTTTATATTATTAGTTATTATATCATCTCTCCAATATTTTTTTCTCATTTTTTTCCTTCTGTCTTTGGTAGTATTCAGTCAAATGCTCACCAAAGCTGTGATGGAGAAGAGAAAGAAGGCCCTATTTGATTTCCTCAGTCTATTAAAACTGTAAGTCATGATATACTAGTGGATTATAAAATGATTTTAATGGATTATAATTTAAAAAATAGACTATATGACTTTTTTATGGTTTTATGTGTGTGTATGTTTCCTGAGGCACAATGTAAAATACATGTATTATGGATTGAGGTTTCAAAAAGCTTGAAAATCTGCTCTTTGGATTCTATATTTTGATACTGGATACTTATATTATACAGATTAATATATATAATTTTCCATTCCTTTCTCTACAAATTTACATTTCTTTCCTAGGTTATAATTTTTGAGTGATAATTTTAAAATTTTCCTTCTGTATAATATTCAAGTACATACTACCCTAATTTTACCATGAGAAAAACATCAGACAAATCCAAATTAAAGGACATTCTACAAAATACCTGACCAGTGATCTTTAAAATTTTCAAAGTCATTAAAAGCAAAGAACATCTAAAAAACTGTAACAAGCCAAGTGGAGCCTAGGTAGAAATCATGACTCAATGTAATGTAGTATTTCATATGGGATCCTGGAAAAGCAAAAGGAGATTAGGTCAACACCATAGAAATAAAATATGAATAAAGTATAGACTCCAGTTAATAGTAATATATCAACATCGAATTATTAATTGTGACAAGTATAACTTACAAATATATAATAGTAATAATAAAACAGTGTAGAATAGATAGTAACTTGTTACTATCTCTGCATCTTTTCTGTAAATCTAAATCTATTCTAAAATAAAAGTATTCAAGTACAGATATTTCTAATTTTAAAAACAGTGTGAGCTACCTAATTCTCTATTTTAACACTGACAAAAACCGCCAACATTAGATCCAAGTGCCTTGACATACAAAGTAAGGCCATTTTAAGGAAAATGAAAAATTGTATATTCTCCTATTAGGAACTGATGAAATTCCATACTATAAGGGCACTTCTTTCTGGTGTCTGGTTAAAACTATAAAATCAAAATCAGTCATTAAGGTATAAGTCTTGTTAATTTAAATTTCAAGGAAGCCAACAAGTTGTCTGACCTGAAAAAGATAAAACAGACAAAGTATTGTTTTTCTACTTTGGCAATAGTTAGCAAACAAAGGTACTCAGAAAAAAATACATGAAAAAGTCTTTGAGGTAGAATTGCAAAAATAAGCTTTTATCTTTTACTTTGACTCTCTGTTCCTCAAAGCCATCAACTCATTTCATTCTTTAATAACTAGGACATTGTATTTTATGTTGCCAATTTTCAGAGCTCTAAATCCTTCTCTTACCTCCAACACCATTCCAATCTGCCCTATCTCTGCTATCTATCTGAATTTCATTCTCATCCCTCACAGCCTGATGATAATTGCTCTTTTTCTCAACCTCAATTTCTCCTGTTCTTCAGGTAATATTGCAATAACATTAAAATGTTAAACATCTTTAACATTAAGGATGAGTACTACTTTCATGGACACTATTAGATCTCTACTTGTATTGTGGTTTCCTGTTACTCAAGTGATGATACATTTACAAGATTCACAATCCTTTCACTTTAACGTTGATTAAAGTTAGATACAATTATATCTGAAGGTTGTGAAATAGGGAAAAAAAAGATAACCGCTAGGAAAATAATACTTGGTATATAAAAGTTGTTGACAAACTTATTTTTTAAACAAAATTCTAAAGAAATAAACTATTAAGTTATCCTTAAATATTTAAAATCACAATAAGGAACACCTTATTTCACACATTTCTCATGCATTTCCCCAAAAGCCAGTTTTCTCCAAATGATAAGAACTAATTGGTATAGTAATTATAGCCAAACACTTTGTAAACAAGATCTTGTCTCTTTGGAAAGACTGTTTCCATTGGAAAAAAAACCTTTTTTTTTTTTTAATTCCATAGTAAGTTGTATTTACTTACATTAATGGTTATTAGGTGACTTTTCTAATGGAGAGCAGCTTTAATGCATGGATACTTCACTAATCTAATAAGAGTAGAGGGCCTCACAAATGAACACATGGATAAGAGATTTATTACTCATGTAGAAGCTGATCAGGTAGACCAACTTTCAGAGTGTGAAAGAGATGTTCTATTATTAAACCTGCCATATATGTTAACTCCTATCGATTACTTTACTAATTATGGCTGTGGGCCAGGAAGGGTCAATATGTTCTAAAGATCTTACAAAAGTATTTCCACTTAGTTTATTGGTAAGATCTATGAGTTCCATATGTGTGTGTGTGTGTGTGTGTGTGTGTGTGTGTGTGTGTGTGTGTGTGTGACGGGGTGGGGGGGAGATTGTGGAAATGGTATATCTCAGTGATAAACTTATATTGGGTTTTTTGAAGGGGAAAGCAGTAGTGCCCTGGAGATGAAAATCTTTGAGTGATCACTTGTGAATCTGAGGCCTCTATGTCTGCAGTAAATCGTCATTAGTCACCTTGAGATTACCATGACTACCTTCTAAACTAAGACATACTTTCAATGGAATCCCCTTCACTGTATTAGCATAAATCAGTGTTTCTCATTAAGAGGAAGTTGACTGAAATTAGGAAAGTAGAAGTAGAGTGATTGTCACTAACATAGTGCAGGTCAGACATAATGGACTGGCACCTTTCTGACTTGCAGTTCTGGGGGGAACAGAAGAAAGCTTGTCAAAAATCCCTGTGGTCTGTGGCTTCTTTCTTATCCTCCTAAGCCTATGCTTCAGCCATCATTAATAACTTTTCCAGTGCTCCTGCTCTAGGTTTACCTATTTTTACCCCCCAGTTTCTGTCAGAAATATATAAGCTTAAATCCCCATATAAAAACTCCTTTCCTAGTAGTACTATTTTCATAACCAAACTCAGATTAAAATAGTCCCTGAAATTACCAAAGAGGAAAACAGTGTTGATGCAAAGTAATTACTCTCCATTCTATGAGGCAGAGAAGTCTAAGTCTCTGGAAGTTAAAATCTCAGAAACACCACAAATTAGGAAGAAAATTAACTTCTGTTATTGCTTGCATTATATCACCTTTTTCTGATATGAAGAAACTCTCAATGTTTTGATTATATTAGTTTGGTCCACCTGAAAATAAATGTTTCTGTTAATCAAAATGGCTGAATGATGATAATTTCACGTAGTTCAATCTAATAATTTGTATCTATCAGGGAGAAATAATTTTTTTAAAGTAGAGATAGATTAACAATTCCTTCTAGGTGACACTCAAGTGGGAAATAAGCGGTGCACAAAAACTCTGAGGAGTGTACTTGAGTGGAACATTACTGACCTCAGAATGTAAAAGGGAAATAAGAACCAGAGGAATAGTTTGAAAACTAAAGTCTTTTCCAATTTAAAAGTATTTTCTTGCTGTCAAGCTTGAATGATTTCCTAGAATGAAAGAGATATTTTTTTGGAAGAAATTGCATTTAATGCTGATTTTTTTTCTTTTTTTTTTTTCCTCAGTAAAACTGTGCTGAGTGAGACTTCACCTTTCCATTCTCTAAGGGAATAATATTATGAGAGGTTCTGAATTTAATTAATGTGTTTCTAGCCCATGTACATATTTAGGGGAGGATGAAAGATTTGGCTCACAATGATTTCACATGTTCTAGTATAGTTTTTATCATTTATTTAAGAAGGAATTAAAGGATATATGTTAGAGTACTTGGACATTGTTGTATTAAAATATAAAACCTGAATTTAGCTTTATGATCACTTTTTCTTTGTCCTAATTAAACTGAAGAATAAAAGATGTTTAAAGGGACAATTTCAGCAGAGTTGCTTCAGGTACAATCAATGTGAGAAGTCTGCAATGTGTTTATTTTTTAAAGTGGTGAGATTAATGTACTCAGAATAATGTAATGAGGTATGCTAAGAAGATTGCCTATAAATCAAGAGAAAAAAAGTAAAATGCAGTTAGGAGAATGTAAACCTTCTCCTGTAATTTGTAAGCTATTTATAATCCAGAGTCATTGCAATGATTCATACTAATACAGTCAAATCAAATGCTTTATTTGGTGGATTTCGATTAGATAGCAATGCTAAAAATAGGATAGAAGCAAATACAAATTTCTTACCATATTATTGGATATACTTTTTAAATTTTAAATTCCTTTATTTGTAAGATTGTTTCAATTACAACATTTTTATGATCTACATGCTAAGATACATGCTAAGAACTAGTTTTGGTCAAACATGAACTTGTACAATTGATTTTTTCTCAGATGCTTTGAATTCCACAAGTTTAATCACCCTAGTAGCTCCTTTGGGATATTCAGTTTGGGAGGAACCCATGATTTCCAGATAAAATGATTACACAATGATGATTAAATGTAAATTTAATTGCATATGTAAATATAATATTAATCCTATTTTAATTAAATAACATCTTTTTCTTCTTAACTTTCTTGTTAATTATACTTTATAAGAATGTCTGAAGAATATTTCCAGATACCTATTTTTCATTTGGTAGAATTTTTTCACTTGAAGTATTGGAAACCACAACTTAAATTGTATTTAGAAATGAGAAAATATATGAACTCACATAATAGGCAGTTTAGATTTAGGCCAATCTTCTGAAATACTTGACTTGGTTTTTACTGGATTTTAGGAAGACCCAAGGTTATTTCTTTATCTCTGCTCTACTACCATGAACTAGATTCATTTTGAGGGTCTTTCTTCTCATGAACATAAGATGTTTGCTAACAAGAACTGGAAACAAGTATCTTTTTTTTATATCCAACAGCAAAAGCTGAATTCACTTCCTTAAAAATCCAAAGCAAACAATCATTTCCATTTCATTGCCTAATATTGTTAAACTTGGTTATCTCTAAATTAAACACTGGCAAGGTTGAATAAATTGTCACGATTGACTTAGAACAATTATTTTACAGGGGATAGATGAATGTTAGTTAATCATAATGCCTATTGAACACTCTAAAAACTGGTTTTAATAATTAGTAAGAGGATCAGTTTTAGTAAAGTACTTTTGCCATTTTGTTTCTTCAGATTGTCAAAGGAATTCTGGCTGGCCCAGTCAGTAGAGCATATGACTTTTGATTTTGAGGTTGTAAGTTCAAGCCTCACATTGGGTGTAAAGATTACTTTAAAATGAAATCTTTAAAAAAATGAAAAAAATTAGTCTGTAGCTTCAGCCAGATTCCAATTACATCTGGTTTTTCTTTTATGCATTCTTATTTAGCATCTTTCTCCATTTCTCATCAATACCTATGCAAGTTTCAATAATCTCAACTCTCCAAACTTTATTACTTCAGCTCATCTTTTCCTTCAAATTATTTTACCTACTATAACACAATACAGATATAGCCAAAATAATTGAGTTTCTTTCATCTTACTAATTACTGACATCATCATTCATCAGTTCACCACTTACAAATACACCTGAATTAATTTTAATCATTGCTATTGATGTGTTATCTCAAGAATAAGATTTATTTACTTTAAGAAGATTAACACCTTCCTTTTAATTTCTTTTCTCTCCTATTTTCTCTATGAGTTTCATTACTTTACTTTCGTATTTTTAATTTTAGCCTTTAAATGGCTCCTTAATTCAGCATATAGAAAATAGCTAACATTTATATAGTGCCTACCAGGAAATGACACTACTCTATGGAATTAAATCTTTGAATTCAGGGTCAAGCAAGAGCCTGTTTTGTTTTGTTTTTTTTTTAAAGATTTTATTTATTTTTTGACAGATAGTACCATGTTGTCTTGGTGACCACAGCTTTGTAATAAAGCCTGAAATTAGGTAACGTGATTCCCCCAGCTTTGTTTTTCTTCTTCAACAATTCCTTAGCAATTCGGGGTCTTATTTGATTCCATATAAATTTTAGGATTGTTTGTTCCAATGCTTTGACAGACAGAAACACAGGGAGAGAGGGAACACAAGCAGGGGGAATGAGAGAGGGAGAAGCAGGCTTCCCGCAGAGCGGTGAGCCCAATCTGGGGCTGATTCCCAAACTCCGGGATCATGACCTGAGCCGAAGGCAGATGCTTAACCAACTGAGCCACCCAGGCACCCCAAGAGCCTGTTTTTCTAATCCCTACATTGTCTTACCTCTTTTAAAATCAAAATTTTAAATAAGTCAGTTTCAATAAATGTGAAATCACAAAGCAAGATCACTACATGATGATTTTACCAAGGAAAGATGAGATAATATTCCACCATTTTTACAGGTTTATTAAGGCATAATCTATATACTGTAACATTCACCAAGCTTGTTTTTAATTGAATGAATTTTACTAAATTTACAGTTGTAGAATCATCACCATAATTCAGTTTTAGAATATTCCCATCATTCTAAAAATTTCTCTCATATTTCCACATTTTGAATCCCTTTTATTGCTTGAAGAATATAAAAATAAGAGGAGAGTAAAGATATTAATTTCAGAAGAACTCTTATTATATTACAGTGGTTATCAGAATGTGGTTTGATGACCCTCAGGTTTTCCCCAAACTCCTCCAGAGAATTGTTAATGTCAAAACTATGTGGGGCACCTGGGTGGCTCAATTGGTTAAGGGTCTGCTTTTGGTTCAGGTTATGATCCCAGAGCCCTCCTCTCTCTCACTTTCACTCTCTCTCTCTCAAATAAATAAATAAAATAAATCTTAAAAAAAAAAGGGGGGGTTCATAGGGTAGAGATTCAGGGTAGAATGTATAGTGAATAAATACTTGCTTGATATTGCAGATGATGAAGACCATCTTTAATATAACCCTAGTTACAGCATTTGGGTAGTTAAAAAAATTAGAAACAGAATTTAAATAAATAAATAATTTAAAGAAAACCAGACAAATATTTTTGCTCTGAATTAATTCTGCTTTATGTGTCTAGTTTTTCTTTATCAAAGATGTATCCATTTATATTTAGCACAAGAATCGGTTTTCACCTAATTACATTGAAAAGAGTTTTCTTTTTATGCCTGCACTTTGAAATCTTACAAAAGAAATTGAATCAACTCTTGTTTATGTCAAATGATTTTAGAATCAGAATGTTTCTGGCTTAACACAATTAGATTCACTACTTTAGTCAGATTGAGGCAATTGTTATAATGACACAGAATTTAACTTTTTGTTCACTGGATTTAGTTTATTAATTAGGCAGTACAAATGTTCATCAGATAGTTGCACTCACTAATTATGTATATGAGTCAGTGGCCTTTTTATTTTATTATTAAATAAAAACATGTCAGATATGCCAAAACAACATAAATATACAGATATAGAATAATCATAAAGTGACCACAAATTTAACTAGCATCCAGGTTAATACAGAGAACATTTCTGTCAGCTCCATGTGTCTCTGGACAATTACATTTCCTCTCTCCCCACTTGAGGTTAATATTATCTTGACTTTAATGGTAATCAATTCAATGATTTCCTTTCTAGTTTTACCTTCTATGTGTGCATCACAGGAGAACAGTCTGTCCTGTTTATGTGCTGCTCTCTCTGCAACACTGGTGCGAGGGAGGGATAACTGGACCAGCCCGTTATCCTCTGGGGGCTGAGCGAGATGATAAGTGTCCACGGCCCACCACCCCCCTGAAACCGGGAAAGAAACCACACCCCAGGAGTTGAGTCAGCCGTGAAGGCAGAGCAATCTCAGCTTTACTGTATCAGAGACACAGTTATATAGAGAGGAAAGGAGGGAGTAAAAGAAGTAGGAGGGGCCAATAGGAGCTCATTAGTGGCTATCACTAAGGCCTTAGGCAGATTTCAGGCCGGACTGCTGGGTGGGGCTAAATTCGCCAGTCTGCCCCGGGGCTAAGAGCCGAGGGCGGGAAGATTCAGCTAGGTCACGTTTGGGGAAGTATCCCGTAGAAGCCCAAGAGGCCACCCCCAGCCGGCTTCCACTAATGGCCGCAAACTAGCGGGCGCCAGGAGGTCCCAACATTTATGGACCTTCCAGCAATAAACTCATACTGAACATACTTAGTGTGCTTATTTTGCTCAATATTGGGTTTTGTTTTATTTTGTTTAAGATTCACCAATGGTGTTAGATTTAGATTACCTTAAATTTAAATTTAAGCTTAAATTTAAATTTAAATTTAGTTCAAAGCTTAAGCTTTAAATTTAGCTTAGTTTGTTTAGCTTCTTTGCTAGATAGTGTTACTTTTTTTAAAACATAACACAATTCTATTCTAATAGAAATGATTAGTCATTTAGGACAATTATGAGCAATTCTGCTACAAGCATCTCTATGTGTGGGTCCTGGTGTGCCACCTTGCAATTCTTCCAAGAGTAGAATATTGTTTGTTCATTGGATGCGAACATCTTTAACTACAGAAGATAATTCCAGCTTTTCAAAATGGCATCAAAATGTGTACACAAACCAGTAGTGGCTGATAACTGCCATTGTTCCATAAATTTTCCAACACACAAAGTAGCCAGATTTTCTGTATGATTATTAAAGATGTTGCCCAACTTTCTGTATGACGCTGTTATTGTCATTTGTATTTTTTCTTGTTTTGAAACTCTTATTCAAAAGTTTTGCCAATTTTTAAAATGAGGTTTTGGGTATTTTTTTTAATTGATAAGTAAAAGTTTATATATTTTAGATATGAATTCCTCATCAATCACTTTGGATGAAAAGAAGCTCCTGATTTAGGTGTAGTTTAATATCAGTTTCTTTCTGAAGCATAAATGTTCTATTTTTTTTTTTTTTAGAGATTGTATTTATTTGAGAGAGAGAGAGAGCGAGAGAGCACAAATTGGGGAAGGGGCAGAGGGACAAGGAGACTCCCCATTGAGGGATCCCTACTCAGGGCTTATTCCCTCCCGGGACCCTGAGAACATAACCTGAGCTGAAATCAAGAGTGAGCTGCTTAACTGACTGAGCTACCCAGGCACACTAGTATTCTGTGTTTCTTAAGAAAGCTTTCCATAACCACATTCTTGCTAAATATGCTGTATATTCTTTTTCCTCTTCTTAATAACTTTAGCATTTTTAATAAGAATGTTTTATTTGATGAAATATAGCATACTTATAATAAAGTGGACAAATCTTTAGTATAGAGCTTTATAAAATTTTGCGAACAAGTTTGTCTATTTAATCACCACCCAGATCAAAACTTAGGACATTAAGACACACTAGAAATTTCTCCTATCCTCCCTCTCAACCCCCACAAAGCAATTATTATTCAGACTTATAACACATTTTTCTCTTTTCCTTGGCTTTAAAATTTCTATAAATGTAATATTGCAGAGTTTAACCCCATTTTATCATCCTCTCTTACAGAACATTATATCCGAAAGATAATACCCATGCTATTGCAGGTAGAAGCAATTTGTTCTTTTTCACCACTGCATAATTTTCTATTTTCCATTCATTGAAAACTATACAGTGCTTATCTCATCCTGTGATAGACATTTGGGTTGTTTCCAATTTAGGGCTAATATAAACAATTATGTAGATATTTTATACATGTTTTTATGTACATATACATTTATGTTTGTGGTATAAATTAGAAACTAAATCAGTAGGCCGTAGTGCTCGCTTTGGCAGCACATATACTAAAATAAGTAGTCTATAAAGTATATATTTATGTTCAATTTGAGAAGATTTTAAATGGTTTTCCAAGTGTATTTATCTTATTTTTCATGCTAAGGATTTATTGGGCTTCTTGACTCTATGGACTGTTGACTTCATTAGTTCTGGAAAATCCTCAGCAATTATCTTCAAATATTGCTTTTGAACTATTCCTTCTCTCCACTTCCTCTGAGACTCTAGTGATAATGGATTTTAGAATTCCTCACTGTATTTGCTGTTTTCTTATCCCATATTCTCTAATTTGAGTCTTCTTATCTCTTAGTGCTGTATTTTAAGTGCTTTTTCAGATCTATTTTTCAGTTGACTAGTTCTCCAGGTATTTTTAACCTGCTCTTAGATAGAAAATCTGCCTTTTTTTTTTTTAAAGATTTTATTTATTTGACAGAGAGAAACACAGCCACAGAGGGAACACAAGCAGGGGGAGTGAGAGAGGGAGAAGCAGGCTTCCTGCCGAGCAGGAAGCCCCATGTGGGACTCAATCCTGGGTCTCCAGGATCATGACCTGAGCCGAAGGCAGTTGCTTAACCAACTGAGCCACCCAGGTGCCCCGAAAATCTGCTTTTGAAAACTACTTAACAGTATCTTCTTTTTGCTCTTACTACTGATTAATGTATAGATTTTTTTTTCAAGAATTTCTATTTGGCTCTTATACAAATCTATGACACATTTTATAGTTGCCTGTTTCCTGTTAAATCTTTAAATCTTTTTTTTAGTCTCAAAGAGTATGGTAAAATGTGTGTGTGTACAGTGTGTGTGTGTGTGTGTGTTTACTTTGTAGATGACAAATCTAAAACTAAAGTCATTGTAGATCTATTTCTCATTCTCTCCTGGTTTTTCTATCTTAGTCCTTTCTACGTTGCTTTTATTTTTGACCACTTGTTGCACATAATATGTAAAAATCATTAGAAACTTTTATGCCTTAGAGAAAGCATTTTGTGTTCTGGACCTCCTCTCTGTGGTCTTATATATGGTCTCTTAAATTTGGACCGATTTCTTCACTGTCTTGGTAGTTCTTTGATATTTTAAGATGCTTTATTTTCAGCTGCTTTTTATCACATATTCCATTCATTCTTTAAAACTTCCTTTAGGGAGAGAATTGAGAAAATTGTTCTACATAATTTTATCGAAGGAAATAATAGGTTGTGATTGATAATATTTGTCAGATTTAAAAAAAATAAAAAATAAAAACCCATACTATAATCAGGTTGTTGAGATATCTTAACTTTTTTTAATTTGTTTTTTGGCTTTCTTTGTTATGTATGCTACTCCCAAATTACAACTATGAATTAAAACCTTTATAAAAGACAAAAGAAATCGTACAATTTGTCAAGAGTTTTACATCTATAAATGTTTAGCACATCAAAGATTCTCAATGCTAAATGCACTATTACACTGCAAAATAATAATGATTTCTTTCTATCAAAATATTAGTAAAATGTACTTTATGAATTTGCTAAGGATATCCTCATAGTAGAAGGAATCTTCAGATTATAAATAAAATAAAAATTTCAGTGAGTAAATCACTATTCCCAAAGCCTGGCTCATTTTCTTCATTTTTGTTGTTTGTCTGTTCATTTGTTTTTTATTATCCTATATTTTTTCTCACTTCTCTTTTATTTAGTTTCACTTCCCATTTTCTTTTCTTAATTATGTAAACTGAGGGTTGATGAAGGAAAATGGGTGAGGATGAGCTAGAAGGGCAACGGGTATTGAGGGCACTTGTTATCATGAGTACTGCATATTGTATGTAAATAATGAATCACTGAATCCTACTTCAGAAACCAATAATGCACTACACAACCTAAAATTTAACTTAAAAATATATATTTATGCTTGACTCTCTTTTCTTCATTCCTCTTCAATCCATATGCCCCTACACAGTCTCATTTCATGTATCTTCTCATTATTAGTATTTTTATACTTTCATTTTATTCTAGTAATTAATTACATAAACTCAGGATATGTATTTATTAATACTCATTCAGAAAACTCCTTTCTAGTAGGTTTAATTTCATTGAAGGTAGGAATTATGTCTTAAAAATTGGTATGTCTAATTAATAACACATATCTCATATGTCCTAGTTCCACAAAAAAATATTTCTCTGCTACATTGATTGGCTTAACCATTTTAATTCAATCCTTAAGCATTTAAGAGGAGGATTCAGAATAGTTCCTAATTAGTATCTCATCACTTATTTAATATACATGGAAGAACTATAATGTTTTAAATGCATAAAGGTTATGTAGTATAAAACCACACATTCTTTAGAAGTATTAAATCTTGAAAGTTTTGGATATAAATAATGCATTTCTCTCCTGTATTCTTACTATATGAATTATGTCTCATGATTATTTTTATCTTTAAGCCATGCTAATTGCCCAACTGTTACAAAAGGGAAATGATATGTAGTTTGTTTCAGAATCAATGCCTTAAGGTCATTGCATTGAATTATGAAACTAAATTTGAAAATTCAGAAAGGATCAGTTCAAAGTGAGCTATATTAACAACAAAAGTATTTTCCAAATTTGGTTTTATCCTGTTCTTAATGTGATCTTGAAAGAAAAAATTAACTAAATTAACCTTATTAATCTGTTGATTAAGTTTACACTGGGAAATGGTACGAACACATGGCATAGTATATGTACTTTTATTTATTGAAAATTGACTAACGTTTAATTTATGGACAGATATAATGAATAGATTTCTCTGATTTCTCCTATATATCATGATAATAATGAACTTACTATAATCCTTGTCATCATAACTACTATGAGAAGGACAATATTTCTTTTGATTCAAAGATGTATGAGAAATGATGTATGTGGCTGACCCTGAGCAAGCATATTTCCAAGTAATTTTTTGAATCTAAAGATTTAGTTCAAATGAATATATAAAAATTAGGGGCATCTGGTGGCTCAATCAGTTGTGTCTGCTCAGGTCTTTATTCCAGAGTCTGGGGATAGAGCCTCCTGTCAAACTCCCTGCTCAGTGGGGAGTCTCCTTCTCCCTCTCCACTCCCCAACTCTCTTTCTTTTTCAAATAAATAAAATATTAAAAAAGAAAATATAGGAAGTAAATTTTTATGAACCTTACTTCTGTTTAATTGTCAGTTTGTGTTGATGGGTGATTCTTCCTTTCAGTTCAAACATATGTAATTAATTATTGGATAAAATAACAATCCATAGCTTGTGATACCAAAAGGAGTTGAAGGCATGTAAATCATGGGTTTGATGGTGGAAGAATCTGTACTTCATATAAAGGAGCTATCTACAAAATACGGAAAATCAAGGACAAACTCCCTGGACCCCAGGTATAGATCTAAGAGTCACTGATATTTAGTATGGCAACAAAATATTTTTTACCTGCTTGCTTCACATTACTATAAGACTTAAGCTATCTGCAGAAGATTCTGAGCAGAAAGAAACAGACATGTGTCCAAGATTGTATATGGTAAGTTTGAGGCTGTATTTACACAAGCTATTCGGGGCAAGGACCCTGAGCATATAAACCGTTGCAAGATTTGTCCCAAACTGGTGAAATCTGTAAGTACCTGGTAGTAGTACAAAAAACTGTCCCATGGAGTAGTCTCTAAAATTCTCAGAACTCTTAGGAGTCCAGATTTATCCCATTGGGGATGGTCTATGTAATGAAATTATAATATTCACAATGAAATCCAAAGAAAGAAGACTGCTGGCGGATCCACAATGGGAGAATTATAAGCCAAAGAACCAGAGACAATGGGAAATTTTAAAGGAACTTAAACTAAGTATGTTGTATGTTCCAAATGTTCAAACATATAAAATAAGAGATGTGATGCAAAAGAAGATAAAGATTTTGACATAGAAAGGCAGATTTGAAGAGAACCAAATGAATGAAAAAATACAAAACAATCCAAATTATAACATCATATACCTCAATAAGTAAACTGACTTTGTCAATTTTCAGAGGTAAATAGTGTGATAGATTTAGAATATCCAATATAGATCTATTTGGATTCACAGAATAGTGAATAGAAGAGCAGAAAAATGGAATAAAGAGCAAGAAAGAGGCACTATTTAATGAAATGATAGCTGAGCATTTCCCAGAACTAAGGAAATACTAAATCCTTAGAATTAAAAAGTAAATATTAGGGACACCTGGGTGGCTCAGTCAGTTAAGCATCTGCCTTCAGCTCAGGTCAGGATCCCAGGGTCATGGGATTGAGCCCAGTTTTGGGCTCCCTGCTCAATGGGGAGTCTGCTTGTCCCTCTTCCCCTGCCCATGATCATGCTCTCTCTCACAAACTCTCTCTTTCTCAAATAAATAGATAAAATATTTAAAAAATATATCTTAAAATAAAAAATTAAAATGAAATGTTAAGTATATTTTTATGAAACTGTGGAATCTCAAAATTTTAAAAGAGATGTTAAAAGCTATCAGATTAGAAATCTCAGTGTGTCCAAAGGTATAAAAATCAAAATAAAGCAGATTTCTCAGCATAAGATAACATGAAGGAAAAAGAACAATACCTTCAAAACATATTTTAAAAATATTGTCAAAAAAATTGTGTCAATCAAGTATTCGATACCAAGCTAAACTCTGACTATGCAGAAAAAAATAAAGCCCTTGGCAAGAAAACAAAAGTACCTAGGGAAAGGAATTGGGATTCAGATTTTAATGATGATCAAAGAAGTAGGCAAATAATTGTAGCCAGAGGAGTATACATAATAGTAACTTTTTTTTTTTTTGCATTTAGAAACTAATAGAACTAAAAGAAATTTAAAAAATGTAGAATGCAATTTTTAGGAAACTTGGACAATAATAAAGTCCATAAAGTGT
The DNA here is from genome assembly GCA_004023965.1 of Spilogale gracilis. Classification (NCBI taxonomy): domain Eukaryota; kingdom Metazoa; phylum Chordata; class Mammalia; order Carnivora; family Mephitidae; genus Spilogale; species Spilogale gracilis. Next base: position 79,167 of record PITA01006291.1, read on the forward strand.
CCAGAGAGAGGCTAAAATATTAATTAATTTAATTATAAACAGATGTATATATGCAAGTATAACACATTAAATATTTCATCATAGGCCTTTAGTGGGAAAGCATTGAATAAATTAGCTCTTAACTTATAGAGAGAAAATAAATGAACTGAAGAATACTTTACCAATTCATTGAAAGGTGGAAAAAGAAAAAGAAAATGAACAAAGGAAATATGTTGAAAATAAAACTCAGAGAACAGGAAAATTAAAAAAAAAAGATATAAGTAATGGTGTAAACTAAATACACTCACCAACTAAAACCTGTTAAGTCAAAATTTTTAATGAAATAAATTCCCACTGTGTTCTGTTAAAGCAGGATCCATAGAACACAGCACAATAAATGGAGTTTAGAAATCTAAAAGTAGAAATATATAACCAGAAAACTAGGTAGATATATCTCTGTCTGCCCATTTCTATTTTTCTTTCTTTCTTTCTATCTTTCCCTCTCTAAATACAGGTAGATCTCAAAACTATATTGTTTGGTAAAATAATAAATTGTGGAATGATACACTCTGGTATATTTACACAAATTGAATATGGAAATCTAATCTATCTTTTTTTAAAAGTAACAAAATAGATTTATATTATTTATATTATAGATTGGGTTATTATTTATATTATAGAATTATATTTATATTATATTTATATTTATAAAACTTATATACTAAATTCATGATATCTGTTGCCTACAGGGAGTCAGAAGCTAAATAGTACCTAAGATTATATCTAATGGAGACATTATTCAAGTAGAGTTAACCATATAGAATGTTTTATATTTTTAAACAAACAAGGTAAAAAAAAAATCACAGGAACCAAATATGATAATGATAAAATGCTTGATTCTGGTTGGCAAGTATGAAGATGTTTGTTGTATTTGTGTGTGTTATATGTATGTTTAGGTCTGTGTGAAAATCCTTCATTCTCAAGTCAATTTTCTATGCCTAAATTTTATGCTTTGAAACCATTACAATAATTGTATTCTTTCTCAGATAAATTTGTTTTAGTACTAGAGATATATACAATTTAAATTAGGTTCTCAATGAAGCTTAGTATGTAATATTAACCAAATATAAAACAGATAAATTCATGTATTCTGCTTTTTTTTCCCCTTGGGAGAATTAAATAAAAGAAAATTCATTTAATATGTGAATAACTTTGTAATTATCAGTAATGTTGCACTATCATTGTTCCTCACTCAGCTACCTTCATATAGTGTGCCATCTCACTACACTTAACTACATAATCTCACAAAAGAAATAAAGAGCAATTTAGATTTTTATAATTCTCAATTTATAATCTATATTTTATAGCTACTGTACCTATGGTATTTGCAGGACAACTTTCTCAGTTTCCTAGCACTATATTTTTTTAAAAAAGATTTTATTTATTTATTTGACAGAGAGATCACAAGTAGGCAGAGAGGCAGGCAGAGAGGAGGAAGCAGGCTCCCTGCTGAGCAGAAAGCCTGATGTGGGCCTTGATCCCAGGACTCTGAGATCATGACCTGACCCGAAGGCAGAGGCTTTAACCCACTGAGCCACCCAGGTGCCCCTAGCACTACATTTTTAAAAAATTAAATCCTCAAAATAGTATGGGATTGAAGTAAATCATAATACAGAGCACAAGGTCATTGGATTTATTTTTAAATTATAACATATCCATTATTTCTTATTTTAAATGCTTCAAAAATTTTAAAACTCAAAAACAAACATTTGTCTTGATTACTTTTGTGTAGACTGAATTATACTTTCAACATCTTGTATATGAGGTTTTTTTAAGACCCCAAAATATTCAGTTTGGTTGAATATATTTCCAAATATAGACATACACTGACATAATTCAGGACAATGAAAAATAATGGAGACATTTTGGACTCTAGTTAATGTAATATTTATGAAAGTGATTGGACTTGTTGGACAAAATCTCAGAGAAGAGAGAATCACAAAATGTTAACCCAAGTGTGCATTTTCACTTAAGATATTTGTGAACTTCTAAGATGAACATGCTCAGACAGATACTACAACAATTTGTACAGAAATTAGCAGCTGGGAAACTAAGGAGCTATTCAGAGATTTCATTAGCAGTGTGGTACTAGAAGCAGAGGTAGGAGTTCAAGACCTGCCAAGATGAAGGACACTAGCAGACATTGCTAGGTTATAGTTAGACCACAGAGGAGCACAGCACACAGGTGGATAAGGACTATGATCTAGAAGTAAAGTAAACAGTTGAACATATTATGCTCGAAAGAAGAAAAAAAAAAAAAAGGCTAAACTGAAGTCCCCATGGAATCAAGCAAATCAACCTATCCTCTATTTGCTCTCCAGAAAAAATGTTTAACCCCCTTTGAGGAAGAAAACATCATTCAGAGCTTCTCTGACTTTTCATACACAATATCTAGCATTAAATTTAAAAATTAAAAGGTATGCTTTAGCAAAAACAATGGCCAAAAGAACAAGAAAAAATAGATTATTTAGATACCACAGTTATAAGATAGTACTTTAAAAATGATTGTGTTGTTAAGAATAGAAAAAAAATGGAGAATATTTGTATAGACCTCAAATTCTTAAGTTAACATTCTAGATGTTAAAGATCCAATGACTGCTACTTCTGATTTCGGCTGCAACACTTATAGAAGAACTTTAAAGTTGTAACTCTCATCCTTAAGGAAAAGCAGAACAAAAAGAAAATCAATGGCTTTTATTGAATCCATCAGATAACCAAACTTACAGGGCAAATTGTCACTCTGAAATTCAGAGAGACAGGCAAATCAAGAGAGTCACAGTCAAGAACTTCTGGCTTGGAGCAGGAGCTACAGGAACCATAAATGTGTAGGAATACTTATATGGTGATTCTGACTAATTTCTGGAAGCTTGGTGTGGACTAGCATGACAAAAAGAAAATCCTGATGACTGCAGTCTTAGAAAGAGCCCCATGTTGTTCATGTCCACTATGTTTTCAAGGTCAATATTTTAGAAAGATCCTGCTGTGCCTCTTACTGAGAAAGGGGAAGGTTAATTATTGTCAAATACTCCCAGAATTTTCTTTATAAGTGCTGCCTATTCTCCGAAGTAAAGAAAAAAAAAAAAAAAAAGAAAAAAAATGATTATCAGACCCTTATCCCAGCTGTTGGCAGTGATTTACTCAGACTCCAGTCTCCTCTAACTTTCCTATGTCATCTAAGGGAGAATTTAAAAAAAAAGCTATACTACTAGAGAAACACTTATGAAGGTCAAAACCCAGAAGCACAAGCTCACAAAAGTACAGTAAAAATACAGGACGTATTCTATAATCAAAACATTATAGAATACTTCCTCTTCCCATACCTTTCTACCACACCAGCAGGGCTTCGTCATTGTAACAGTGGATTACAGCTGAAAGACTTCACAAGATTTAGAATTTCTCCAGGTGGAGTACTTGAAGAAACACAAAGTCAGAGGGGATACACAAACAAGGACACTAAAGTAATTTGAAACCTCACACAAATGCAGTTATGAAAATATTAAACACAGACTAAAACTCCTAGCCACATTAACAAAATATCACAAGGCCTATTTACCACAACTTTGTCACCTGACAAATGTCTAGCTTTCAACAACAAAAAAAAATGATGACATATAAAGTACAAAAAGACAAAGTAAAACAAAACAAAACAAAAAAGGCTGAAGACATAAAGCAAACAGAACCAGACTGAGATGATTCCACAGATTTAGGAATTTAGGCAGGGTATTTAAAACAACTCTGATTAAGGGCTCCAATGGAAAAGTAGGCCACATGCAAAAAGAGGTAATGTAAGTGGAACTAGGGAAATGGCTAGAAATCAAAAATAGTTTAATTAAAGAATGAAATAAATGGACTCATTAATAAACTGGACACACTGGGAAAAATATCATTGAGCTTGAAAATTAATAGAAATTTCCCAAAATGAAATACAATGACAAAGAAGAAACAACAACAAACCAGGAACAGACCATTCAAGAACTGTGGAACAATTACAAAAAGTACAACATTAATGCAACTGGAATACCTGAAGGAGATAAAAGAAAAAACAGAGCAGAAGAAACATCTGAAGCAATAATAGCTGAAAGCTTTCCAATGAATAGCAGATATTAGAATAAATATCCAAACAACATAAAACAAAATAAAATATATCTAGGCATATCATGTATAAACATAGATTAAGACAAAATCTTGAAAGAAGTCACCTACAGGAGAAGAAGTTACCTACAGGGGAAATAGAATAAGAATTATATTAGAATAATATAGATAAGAATTATAGTAGACTTCTTGTGAGAAATAATTCATATAGGGAGAGAGTGAAGTAAAATAAAGTGTTGAAAGGAAAAAATAAACATCAACCTTGGATTAAATACCCACCAAAATTTATTTCCAAAGTGAGCAAATAAAGACCTTTTCAGGCAAACAATAACTGAAGGAATTTGTTGTCAGCAGACTACCATGCAAGAAATTTCAAAAGTTTTAAAGGAAGAAGGAAAATATTATAGGTCAGATTGTGGATCTATTTTAAAAAGGAATACCAGAGAAGGAATAAATGAAGGTTAAACAAAATATTTTATTGCTATTACTCTAATTTAATATAAAATATAACTGTTTAAAGTAATAGTAGTAAGGATGAATTGGGTTGTTATAGCATATATAGATAAGTAAAATGAATGACAGACAATTCATAAGAGATGAGAGGAAGGAATTGGGAATACTCTGCTACAAGGTAACTATGCTATGCATGAAGCAGTACAGTGTTATTTGAAGGTGTATTTAGACTAGTTGTAAATGTGTATTGCAAAGTCTAAGACAACCATTAAAAATTTTAAAACAGAAGTACAATTGCCATGCTAAGAGAGGAGAGGAAATGGAATCATAAAATGCTCAGGTAAAACCATAGAAAGCAGAAAAAGAAGATTAAAAATTACAAAGAATGAATTCAAAGAATAGACAACAGTTACATTGTAGATATTAATCCAGTTGAATCAATAATCATTACATGTGAATTATCTAAATGCACCAAATAAAAGAAAGATTGTCAGAGTAGATTAAAAAAAACCTCACAACATATGTTGTCTGTAAGAAAATCATTTTATGTATAAAGACAAATAGATTAAAAGTAAAAGGATGTGGAAGATAAGCTAACACTAGTCAAAAGAAGGTGAATAGTTATCTCAAACAAAGCTGACTTTTAAATGAGGAAAATAATCAGGGATCTAGAGAGTCACTACATACTAGTAAAGTGAAAATTCTCCTATAAGACATAGCAAAACTAAATGTGTATGTCCTTAACAACTCAGTATCAAAATATATGAGGCAAAAACTTATAGACCTGAGAAGAGAAATAGACAAGTGTACCATTACAGCTGAACATTTAACTCCCTTCCATTAGTAACTGATAGATCAAGTAAGGAGAAAACTCAGTAAGAATATGATGATTTTAACAGCACTATCCATCAACTAGGTTAATCAACATTTTTAGAATACTTTATCCAACACCAGAATTAACATTCATCTCAAACTCCCATGGAATATTCCTTAAGACAGATTGCATTATGATCAGAAACTATATCGCACAAAATTTAGGATAAAAATCATGCAAAATATGTTCTTAGATCACAATTGAATTAAGCTAGAAAACACTTAACAAAGGGCACCTGGGTGGCTCAGTGGTTTAAGCCTCTGCCTTCAGCTCAGGTCATGATCTCAGTGTCCTGGGATCAAGGCCTGCACTGGGCTCCCCGCCCAGCTTCCTCCTCTCTCTATGACTGCCTCTATGCCTACTTGTGATTTCTCTGTCAAATAAATATAAATAAAATCTTAAAAAAAAAAAAAAGAAAAACTTAAAAAGATAGCTGGAAACCTGTAAGTTTTGGAAATAAAATAATAAACACTAAATACTATTAGAATCAAAGAAGTTTCAAAATAAAAAAAAATTGTGAATTTAACAAAATGAAAACACAAGTTATCAGAAACTGTGGGATGCAGCAAAAACAGTACTTTGAGGGAAACGTATACATGAATTGTTATCTATTAGAACAAAAAGGGACTGAAATCAATATTTTAAGGAAACTATAGAAAGGAACAATTAAAGCCTAAAAGAAACAGAAGAAAGGAAATAACAAAAATTATATCGCAAGTTAATGAATTGAAAACAGAAAAACAATAGAGACAAATCAAATGCTGGTTCTTTAAAAAGATCAACAGGTTAATAGACTCTACGAGTCTAATTATGTTAACAGGGAAGAAAAGAAAAACAACAAATGTTAAAATTAAAGAAGAGTTTATCATTGCTGATCCCATGGGCATTAAAGAAATAATAAAAGAACACTATGCCCCATGATAAGATAATTTAGGTGAAACTGATTCCTTAAAGGAAGCTAACTGTCAAAACTCAAGGAGAAAGAGACCACCAGAAAGGATTTTTAAATATTAAAGAATTTGAATGAGTAATTAATGAACATTAAGTAAAGCTTACTAGGCCCAGATGAGTTAACTAGTAAATTGCAACAGACATGTAAGAAAGAAATGGCCACAGTTCTCCACAATCTCATCTAAAACTATAGAGTTAGACAGAACACTTCCTAACTAAAATTACCAGAATTATCCTAACATCAATACCAAATAAAGATGTTACTGAAAAATAAAATCACAGCATAATAACTTTCATGAAGATGCAGCAAAAAATTTCAACAGAATATTAGTAAATTGAATTCCGCAATATATGAAAAGAATTCTATTCTATTATGAAGTAGAATTTACTCCAGCTGTGCAAGTCTCATTCAACATTTGAAAACTAATAATTGCAATCCACTCTACCAACAGTGATATGTGAACATATCAAAAGATGCAGAAAAACATTTGACAAAATCAAACCCTTATTGATGACAAAAACTCAGGAACTTAAGCATAGAGAGAAACTTCCTCAACTTGATAGAAAACACCATGAAGAAAACTGTAGTAAACATCATACTTAATAGTGAGAAAGTAGATGTTTTCACCCTTATGTCAGGAACAAGGCAAGAATGTTCTTTCTCGGGGCGCCTGGGTGGCTCAGTTGGTTAAGCGACTGCCTTCAGCTCAGGTCATGATCCCAGAGACCCGAGATCGAGCCCCACATCGGGCTCCATGCTCAGCAGGAAGCCTGCTCCTCCCTCTCTCACCCCCCTGCTTGTGTTCCCTCTCTGGCTATGTTTCTCTCTGTCAAATAAATAAAATCTATAAAAAAAAAAAGAATGTTCTTTCTCACCAATCCTATTCAACATTATACTTGAATTATAACAATACAAAAATATTAAGTACAGATATATAAATTGGTAGGAGAAGGAATAAGAGTGTCTCTATTCACAGATCACATGATTGCATATATAGAGAATTTTAATAACAACAAAATCCTGTAACTAATAAACAATTATAGCAGAGTCACAGAATACAAGGTTAATATATAAAAGCCAATCATTTCTTTATATACCAATGATTTACATTTGGAATTTGTAATATTAAAAAAAAATACCATGAACAATAGAAACAAGGAAGGCAGGCAGGAAGGAAAGAAAGAGGAAAGAAGGAAAGGAAGACATAAATTTGACAAAACATGTGAAGGATTAATAATGCAAAACTATATTACACTGATGAAAGAAACCAAAGAAGATCAAAGAAAATGGAAAGTCTGTGTTTACATATTAGAAAACTCAATATTGTTGATGCATGAACTCCTCCTATATAGATTCAGTGCAATCCTTATTAAAATTTTAGCAGGTTATTTTGTGGATATTAACAAACTAATTTTAAAGTTGATATAAAAAGACAAAAGACCTAGAATATACAATGCAATAGTAAAGGAGAATAAAGTTAGAACATTGATACTACCTAACTTCAAAACTTACCGTAAGATTACAATAATCAAAACAGTGTGTTATTAGGACAAGAATGAACACAGAGAAAAAGGGAACAGAAGAGAGTCCAGAAAGACATGCAAACCAGTATACTCAACTTATCTTTGAAAAAGGAGAAAAAGCAATTCAGTAAAGAAATTGCAATCTTTACAACAAATGCTACCAGAACAACTGGATGCCTATATACAGGAAATTAACTTAAACACAACCCTCGTACCTTCACAAAATTGAATCAGAACTGGTAATAGAACTAAATGTGAAATACAAACTATAAAACTTTTGAAGAAAACAGAAAATGTATATGATGTGGGTTTAAGATGAGTTTCTAGATACAATACTGATAACAGAGTAAAAGAAAAAGCTGGTAATTTGAACTATATTAATATTAAAAACTTATGCTCTACAGAAGAGACTTTAAGAGTATGAGAAGATAAGCCACAGACATGGAAAAAAAAAATGTTTGCAGAATACATTATCTGATGAAGAGATTCTTATGTTCCAAATATACAAAGAACTTTTAAAACAACAATAAGAGAACAATATGATCAATTTAAAAAAAGCAAAATATTTGAACAGATGTTTCACCAGAAAGGATGTACAGAGGCTTGGGCAGATCAAAAGGTGCTCTGGGCACCTTGGTGGTTCAGTGGGTTAAAGCCTCTGCCTTCGGCTCAGATCATGATCTCAGGGTCCTGGGATCGAGGCCAAGTCAGGCTCTCTGCTCAGCGGGGAGACTGCTTCCTCCTCTCTCTCTGCCTGCCTCTCTGCCTACTTGTGATCTCGCTCTCTCTCTCTCTCTCTCTCTGTCAAATAAATAAATAAAATCTTTATTTAAAAAAAAAAAAGAATCGCGAAAAAACTAAAACCAAAGCCAAACAAACAAAAAATCATGACAGTACCAACTGCTGGCAAAGGTACAGAGAAACAAGAGCTTTCATTCATTGCTGGCTATAAAAATGGTAAAGCCATTTTGTAAGACACTTTGGAAGTTTATTCCAAAACTAAACATAATTTTACAATAAGATTGAGCAATCATGTACTAACCCAACTGATTTGAAAATAAATGTCCACATAAATTATTCATATGTGAATGTTTATCACCTTCACTCATAATCGCCCAAAACTAGAAGCAACCAGAATGTTCCAATAGGTGAATGGATAAATAAGTTGCAGATGGCCATATGATGGAATGTATTTGTGGACAAAAAGAGCTGCGTCACACCGCAATACGACACAAATGAATCTTAAATACCTATTGCTAATTGAAAGAAGCCAGTCAAAAATAACTACAGTCTATGTAATTGAAGTTATATGACATTCTGGAAGAGACAAAGTTATTTAAAGACAGAAAACAAAGCAAGGGTTCAGGAAGGGTGATGTTGAGTAGCAAACACTGGAGACTTTTCCAGGGAAGTTAAACTATTCTGTATGATATTGTAATATTAAATATTAGATTAAGCATTTGTCAAAATTCATAGAAGCTTACAGCAAAAGGAGTTAACAGATGAAAATGTATCAAACATTATTTAGGAATCAGAAGATCCCAGGATGAAATCCAGAAAGTGATAAAGAATCTAAGTGCATTAAAAATTCATGAAGGAAGCTTCCTCGATGAATGGGGAAGTAAGGTGCTGACTAAATCTGAAATTGAGTGGAATTTTTAAGAATAACAGCAAAAGAAACTATGTATAAGCACTGTACTATTGTTGATAAAGTACTTTTCACAGGGGTATGGTTAACAATTCTGAAACCAGGATGTTTGAACACTGGAGCTGAGCAAAGGTAAATTGCTGCAAATGCAATTTAGTAGAAAATTCTTTCTACTGGTTTTGGAGATTTTAAATAAGCAATGGAAGGAAACAAGAATGATCCATATTGTAATAGATAAAGAGTTGGAGACACTGGTGGGAACTCATTTTGATTAATATACATAGATGGTTAAAATAAAAGAATGTATAGTTACATTTGTGTATATATACAAGTTAGCATATAAACATATTTCTCCTTGCTCTATCAACTTTGATTTAGGCCATTTAATTTTTTAATTTATTTTTTAAAAATAGATATAATTGACATATGAAATTATATTAGTTTCAAGTGCATAGCGTATTATTTGATATGTATATGTATTTTTAAATGATCACCACAATTCTAGTTATTATCTATTACCATACATAACTGCATACATTTTTTCTTGTGCTGAAGCTTTCAAATATGCAATACAGTATTACTAACTATAGTCACCGTGCTGTACATTACATCCCATAACTTCTTTATTTTATAGCTGGATGCCTTTACTTTTTAACTCCCTTCACCCATTTTGCCCACTTTCTTTTCCCCCTTCCCCTACTTCTGGCAACCACCAGTCTGTCCTTTGTATCCAAGAGCTCAGATTTTGATTGTTTTTTTTCTTTTATTTTACATTTTTCTTTTATTTTACATTTTACATTTTTTAGGTTATTTATTTATTTGTCAGAGAGAAAGCATGGGCAAGCAGGGGTAACAACAGAAGGAGAGGGAGAAACAGGCTCCCCACTGAGCAGGGAGTCCGATGTGAGACTCCATCTCAGGACCCCAATCGTGACCTGAGCCAAAGGCAGATGCTTAACTGACTGAGCTACCCAGGTATCCCTAGATTTTCCATTTATATATATATATTTTTAAATAGACAAAACTAAAACCAATTTCCTTCTGAAATATGTTATATAAGCCTTCTGTTAAATTTCAACATCACAAGTTAGATAACCTTTTTTGTTCTTAATGAATGAAGTGAAACTCAATTTTAAAAGGTTGTATGTTACAAGGTATTTAAGATATAGTTTCAACACAAAAACTAAAACTCTGCAATGAGAGTTTATGCTGCCCCAAAGTAATCAGATGACACAGTTCAGGCAGTTCAGAATTAATGCACTGTAGCCCCCAAACTGATTAAGAACTGTTCATGGATAATTTAGAGAATATAGAGAAGTGGAGAAGTCAAATGGGAACAAATATTGATTCTCCTTTCAGACCACAACAAAAGTAAACAATTTGCCAAGTTTCATGAAATGTGTCTCATAAGTCCAAGTATCGCATGTCCTTCAATATCTCATCACATCGAATCATTTCATCAAGAAGGCAGAAAGTTTATTTTCTTTCTTGCCTATTCATTGACTATATGTTTTTAAAATATTACTTCTGAACTGTACCTTATAATGCAACATACCTGAAATATAAACACTCCCCTTAGCTTTAAGACTTTTATACTTTGGGAACAACAGTCTCTTTCCTGTTGTCTATGACCTCCACAGCAATAAGCACACCTCCCACCCAGTTCTTGATGTATAATACCATTATCCAGTAACAGGAACCAAGACCCTTGAAGAAGTGGTCACTATAGGACTGGCACAGGAAATATACAAAATGAGTCTAAAATGGGCATTTTATAGTACTAGAATGTAAGAAAACAATTTTAAAAATACATACAATCCTAGGGGTAAACATATGGGATCATGAGCCAAAGGAAATAGCTCATGACAACCACTGCTAGGACAATCTGAGTAAAAAAATAATATAGGATTGAGTTTTAACTCAATGTATGAATATCCATGAGTCAATACTGGAATAAATGATTAACTGTGTAAATAAATGGGAAGAACAGAAAAATATGTCATGTAGAAGAATTCCAAATAACTCATATAAATACTCTACCCTTAATGATGTGGAGCACAACTTTCCACTTACTTTCAATGAGTATGGTATGGAAAAGGAGGGAAACAGACTAACTTTATATATCCTGTTTATACAGGAAACTGGCCAACTCTACTGTAGCCAGATGATCAAGGTCAACATAACAATGCTAAGTCATATTGATAGTATGTATCTTTGGTACAATGGGATGAGAATGGCACTTTAACGCTGTGGTCTTATTCTTAAAAACACATGACTTTAATCTAATCATAAGAAAAACATCAGATACATACCAATTAAGGTATCTAGAAATACTTGACGAGTACTTCTAAAAACTGTCAAGATCACCAATAACAAGGAAAATCTGAGAATCTGTCAGTTAAGAGTAGCCTAAGGAGATAGGACAACTAAATGTAATGTGCTATCATGATTGGGATCTTGGAATACAAAAAAGGACATTAGGTAAAAACTAAGGAAATCTGAAATTAAACTTTAAACTTTAATTTATCAGTACTGGCTTATTAATTATAGCAAAAGTACTGTACTAAACTCAATGTTAATAAAAGGAGAAACTAAGTATGGAATATATGAAAACTCTCAGAACTACTTTTACAGTTTCTCTGTGAATCTGAAACTGTTCTGAAATAAAATGTTTATTAAAATAGTACAATAACTGAAAATAATATAATAGGTGAGTTCAATGACATATTGGACACAGTAAAACAAAAGATTGATAATTGGGAATTTGAGTATGAAATATTAATATTGAAGTGCATATTGGAAAAAGAAAAAGAATGCAAGAGGCAATTGAAAAAATTATGAAAATATATATGTAACTAGAATCTCTCTAAAGTGAAAGAGGGACAGAAGCTATATTTGACATAATACTGGAGAATTTTCCAAACCAGATACAATACATTGAATTACAGATTTCTCCACGAATCCTATAGAGGAATAAAGAATGTTTTTTAACTCCCTGAAGGTCAAGTTCAAGTTCTATATGATAATATAAAAGGATAAGCCAACATAGAGTGGTGAATCAGGGAAGATTTCCCTGGAGGATGTGAATAATTACAAGGCCATAGCTAGATTAAGAAGATAAGTAGAAAAAGAAGTATCCAGGGTAAAGATAAAAAGAAATATAAAATCCCAAAGCAGAGATTACACCAAAACAAAAAAAGCCTTTGCACAGCAAAGGAAATGATCAACAAAATGAAAAGGCAGCCTATGAATGGGAAAGAATATTTGCAAATGGTATATCCAGTAAGGGGTTATTATCCAAAATATATGTAGAACTTATACAATACACAACTCAATATGAGAAGAACAAATAATCTGATTTAAAAATGGGCAAAAGACCTTGAATAGACATTTTTCCAAAATACATATTCCAAGAAAGGCATACAAACAGCCAACAGACACATGAAAAATGCTTAACATCACTAATCATCAAGGAAATGCAAATGAAAACCACAATAAGATATTACACCTATCACAATGGCTAATATCAAAGAGAAAAGAAATAGCAAGTGGTGGAATTTGTAGAAAAATTAAAAATAGAAATATATGATTCTGTAGTTCCACTACTGGGTATTTAGCCAAAGATGAAAAAACTAATTCAAAAAGCTATATACACCCCTGTTTATTGCAGCATTATTTATAATAGCAAAGATATGGAAGCAACTTAAGTGTCCATGAATACATGAATAAATAAAGATGATATATATAGATCATATATATATATGTATATGTACATATATATATATGAATATTACTTGGCCATAAAAAAGAGTAAGAATAAGATCTTGTCACTCATAAAAACATGACTGGACTTAGACAGTATTATGCTAAGTGAAATAAGTTGGACTTAGAAAGACAAATATGATTTCACTTATATGTAGAATCTAAAAAACAACAACAACGAAGAGAATCAGAACCATAAATAGAGAGAAGAAACTGGCTATTGCCAGAGAGGAGGGGGGGTATGAGCAAAATAGGATTAAGAGATACAAATTTACAATTATAAAATAAAAAAAGTCATGGGGATGAAAAGTATAGCATATGGAACATCCTGAATAATACTGTAATAATGTTATATGGTGACAGATGGTAATGTGGTGAGCATAGAGTAATATATGGAATTGTTAAGTAACTATGTTATACATCTGAAACATAACATTGTATGTCAACTATATTTCATTTAAAAATATATCCATTCTAGAAAATTACAAATTCTTGAATTACTGTTTTTACTCCCTTCATTTTTTTTGCCTTTGGAAACTCCAAATATATGTTTGTAAAAAAAAAAAAAATTCCAAAGTAGGAAGAAGAATGATAAACAAAAATGTTACTCTAATTGGACCAAGGAGTTTGAGGAAGAATGGAGACAGAGACAAATTCAGAGAAAGAAAATGTTTTTTAAAGATCTGTTCATGGAAGAGCTGATGCAAAGTTGGGAAACTTCAGGTTATAAAGTTTATGAAACTCGATGTGCTGTGCATCAGGAGCAGAAGAAACAACATGGCAATAAAGTTATACTAATATATGCTAGGTAGATAACCTTCATCCCAACCTCAACCACTCTCATCTCTAGCCTGGATCCCTGCTTCTTGAGAAAAATATGGACCACAGAGGTGTCTACTTCCAAGTAAAATAGTGTAGGTGGTTTCCTAGATTTAAGATGCTAAACAGTGCTCTGAATATCAAGGAAGAGAAAACAAATTGGAAGTCCTATACCCAGAACACTAATGCTTAAACCCACTGTCCAGTAGTACATTCCACATTTTCTCAACAAGATCTAGAAATAGTCTGTCATAAAACGGCATGACAGGCACAGACTAGATAAGGCCTTTCAATATAAAATATTAGTGATGTGTAAACAGTTGATTAATAGCTGGACTGAGAAAGTTCAGTCTTTATATCTTGAGACTCCTGTATGTCTGGTTTTCGACTTGTAGAAAGATGAGAGTACTGGGATTTATAATGTGATGTTTAAATCTGAAGCTTCCCTGGTGACCCACAGGATCACTTTCTTGACAGCTGGTTTGCAACAAGCCCAACGTGTTTGACAAGTGTGGCTTGATTACTTAAAGGGATTGTGAGAGCTTTTTTGAGGAATACTCCCTAAAACAAGATTTTGCAGTTCAGGCCAGAGACTCAGCATGGTCCATACATTTATTTAAAAAGGGACTTATTATGGAATATTTCTTTGGTCCCTGATATCTACCTGCCACTCTGAATTTAACTCACTCTACTGTATCTTTTGTCTTTAAATAAAAGCCAATGAGAACACACTTTGTGGAGACTAGTCCTTTCAAATACCAGGACTGGAGCGAACAATGCAAGTATACCTACAGAAATTACCAGATATGTGGAAAAGCCAGTAAGTTGAATAAGCATAATTTATATTTTTAAATATATGATAGAGTATATAATCAAATCAACCCTATAGAATTGTAAAGCTTGATAGCTGAAAGCAAAACAAAACTATTAATAATAATAATAGTAATAATCATGATAAAAATCTTAATATATTAGCTGAATTTTGTACACTACTCTTTTGAGTAGTGAGTTAAATGTCTGTGAAATCCAACATAGGCATTATTTCAAAGTACAGTGCTAAATAATAAAGAATAAAATGATAAAAGTCACACTTGGTTAACAGAGCTGAAGATTACAACATCTAGGTATTAGAAGAGAACCAGAAGTAGAGAATAGATATGGTAGGCAAATTTTAAAAAGGATGTCTGGACTGAACGAAGCAGTCAGAAATCCTGCCCTTCTCCTTCCCCCTGCATTTTTTTTTTTTTGCCAGTGATTCACCCCTTTTCTTTTTTAAAAAATGCTTCCATGAATTTCTGATATTCTCATTTCAAAGGGGAATAGAAAATAGTTTGCTTTTGAAAATGGAAATCTTTCAATAGTCACTAAATGTGTAGGTACATCCACATGCACATATGGATATGTCATTTCTTTTGCCTTTTATGTTTGTAATAATTTCTTGCCCTTTTACTGCTTAAACTCATCTTAGTCCAAGAAATATGTCAGGCACTATGAATTGGTTTGTTCTAGTCACCTTAGGAAACAAGAAAGGAATAGCAAATTAAATTTAATTAATCATATAAAAGAGAAATAATAAGAATTACAGGAGAAAACAATAAAATTAAAAATAGAAAATCAATATAGAAAGCAAATAAAACCAAAATCTGGTTCTTTGAAAGATCAATAAAATTTATAAAGCTCTAGCCAGCTAACTGAGAAAAAAAGAAAGTGGACACAAATTACCAATACCAAAAATGAAAGAGAGGACATCACTACAGATGCCATAGACATTAACAGTGTAATAAGAAAATACTATGAAAAAATAGTATTTTTGTAGGAAATACTGCACCTACAAATTTGATAACCTAGATGAAATGGACCAATTCCTTGAAAGACAGATTCAGAACTCAGAGCAGAAGAAATAGTCTGAATAAGCCTAAATCTGCTAAAGAACTCAGAGCAGAAGAAATAGTCTGAATAAGCCTAAATCTGCTAAAGAAGTTGAATAAATAATTAAAAATTTCCAAAAAGCATCAGGCCCAGACAGATTCAATAGAGATTTCTATCAAACATTTAAGGAGGAAATTATGCCAATTCTTTATGATCTCTTTTAGAAGATATCAGTAAGGGGTGCCTGGGTGGCTCAGTGGGTTAAAACCTTTGCCTTCAGCTCAGGTCATGATCTCAGGGTCCTGGGATCGAGGCCCATGTCGGGCTCTCTGCTCAGCAGGAAGCCTGTTTCCTCCTCTCTCTCTGCCTGCCTCTCCGCCTACTTGTGATGATCTCTCTCTCTGCCAAATAAATAAATAATATCTTAAAAAAAAGAAAGATATCAGTGGGGGGAGTACTTCCTGTCTCATTATATGAAATCAGCATTACCCTAATATGAAAACTAGAGAAAGACATTTTAAGAAAACTATAGACCAATGTTTTTTTATGAATATAGATGCTAAAATCTTGAACAAAATATTAGCATATCAAATCCAAAAATATACAAAATGAATTATACACCATGATTAAATGAAATTTATTGCAAGTATGCAAGGCTGATTCAACATCTGAAAATTAATTAATGTAATTTATCAAAGCAGATCTAAAATGAAAAACCACAATGATCACATCAATTGACACAGAAAAAAGCATTTGACACAGTCAAAAATCCATTCATGGTTAAGAACTATCGGTAAAATTAGGAATAGATGGGAAATTTCTCAACTTGATACAAGACTATTTATTTAGAAAAACCTCCAGAAAACAACATACTCAATGGTGAAAAACTCAAACCTTCCCTACTAAGATCATGGTGTACATGCATGGATGTCCTCTCTCATTGTTCTTTTTCAACACCATACTGAGAGTCCTTGCTACTGCATAAAAGCAAGAAAAAAATAAGAAAAAGAAATAAAATATAATAAAAAAACAGATTGGAAAGGAAATCATAAAACTTTCTTTGTTCACAGATGATGTATCATCTCTGTAGAAAAACCAAAAGAATTAACAAAATATTGCTGTAACTAATAAGTGACTATATAGCAAGGTTACAGGGTACTGGGATAATAGAAGTCCATTACTTTCCACAATGAATGAATGGAATTTGAAATTAGAAACATGGTATCATTTTCATTAGCACCCCCAAAAGGAAACATTTAGGTAGAAATCTAATAAAAATATTTACAAGATCTATATGAAGAAAACTACAAAACCTTGATGAAAGGAATCAAAGGAGAACTAAATAATAGATATTCCATGTTCACAGAGAGGAAGATTCACTATTGTTAAAATGTCAGTTCTTCTTAACTTTATCTACAAATTTGAGACAGTCTCAATAAATTCCAGTAAGTTATTATATGAATATCAATAAACTAATTCTAAATTTTATATGAAGGGGAAAAACACCAGAATAACCAAAGTAATATTTAAGAAGAACAAATTTAGAAGACTGATGCTACCTTATTTCAAGACTTACTATAAAGCTACACTAATTAAGACACTGTGGTATTGGTGAAAGAATGTACAGATGAATAAAATAGAATAAGGGTCCAAGAAATAGACCCCCATAAATACAATCAACTGATCTTTGACAAAAGAGCGAATGTAGTGCAATAGAGGAAAGATAGTTTCTACAAAAAATGGTGCTGGAACAACTGAACACCCACACGCAAAAATTAATCTAGAATAGACCTTATACTCTTCACCAAAATTAACTCAAAATGGATAATAGATCCAAACATAAAAGGCAAAACTATAAAACTCCTAGAAGATAATACAGGAGAACACCTCGGTGACCTTGGATATGGTGACACCTTTTTAGATATAACACTAAAGTCATGATGAATGAAAGAAAAAATTGATAAGCTAGAATTTATTAAAATTAAAATTAAAATTTTCTGTTGTATGCAAAGCAAAGTCAAAAGAATTAGAAGAGAAATGGCAGACTAGAAGAAAGTATTTTCAAAAGACACATCTTAATTATTTCTGCTAAGTAATCTGTAGATAGAAAGAGGCCTGAGAAAGTATCACTTTGACCCATGTTACCCAAAGTAGAATATTAGTGGAAAAGATACCAATAAAATAGAATATAATCAACTATATCCCAAAATATACAAGGAACTCTTCAAACTCAACAGTAAGAATACAATACCATTAGAAAGTGGGTGAAAGACTCCAGACACCTCACCAAAGAAAATACACAGATGGAAAGTAACAACATGAAAAGATCCTGTATATCATATGTCATCTGGGAAATACAACAATGAGATGTCTCTACACCTACTAGTTTGTCCAAAATCTGCACTGAGAATACCAGTCCCAGTAAGAACGTGGAATAACAAGAACACTCAGACATTGCTGGTGGGAATGGAAAATTCTATAACCACTTTGGAAGACAGCTTGGCAACTTCTTACAAAACTAAACATACTCTTATTATATTATCCAACAATTGTACTCTTTGGCATTTACCTATAAGAATTAAAAACTTATGTGCACACATAGGCCTACACATATATTTATAGCAGCTTTATTTATAATTCCCCAAACTTGGAAGCAAACAAGATGTTCTACAGTGAATGAATGTTTATATACACTGTGGTACAAAAAGACTATGGGGATATTTTCCAGCACTAAAAGGAAATCAACTATCAAGTTGTGAAAAGACATGGAGGAAGCTTAAAAGCATATTACTAAGTGAAACAAACCAGTCTGAAAGACTACACATATGATTCTAACTATATGACATTCTGGAAAGGGCAAAACCTACAGATAATAAAAAAAGAAAAATTAGTCACTATAGGGAGGATGGAGGGATGAATAGGCAGAGCACAGAGGATTTGGGGCAGTGAAAATATTCACTGTGATATTATAATTATTTACATGTCATTATAAATCTGTCCAAACCCTTAGAAGATACAACACCAAGATTGAACCCTAAGGTAAACTACTGACTTTGGGTGATTATGATGTGTCATAAGCTCATCCTTAGTGAAAATGTACCATTCTGGTGAATAATGTTGATAATGGGGGAAATGTGTAGGGGCAGGGAGTATATGAGAAATCTCTGTAACTTCCTCTCAGTTTTGTTGTAAACTTAAAACTACTTTTAAAGAATGAAGAAAAAGGTAGAGACCCAAGCATATTTTCAAATATTTATTAGCTCAACTAACCAAGCTGAAGAAAAAATGTTATGACTGATCTCAGGGGAAAATGGGTTCAAAAAAAATCTCATTTCTGTCTACCATTTTTTCAAGCTTACATTCTTCCAGAACCTTAGCATACTGACTCCAAGTATTCACCCTTACCGGTCAGACATCTATCAGTTTCAGCTAGAAGATCTAGAAAATAAATCTGATTAAACTGGTTGGGAACATGTGTCCCTAATAGAAACAATTGCTATGGCTAGGGGCTGAAAATCTGTGGTTGGCCTAAGTGGATCACATGGCCACCCACGATCAAAGGGAAAAAGCATTGTGATCAGTCTCCACCCGAACTCCCTGGTTTGAATGAGGGGTGAAGTATCCTCCTAAGCTAAATGAAATGGATGGTGGAAGGAGGATTTGGGGTGGCAAAATCATAAAGTTGATTATATTCTATTTTATTGGTATCTTTTCCACTAATATTCTACTTTGGGTAACATGGGTCAAAGTGATACTTTCTCAGGCCTCTTTCTATCTACAGATTACTTAGCAGAAATAATTAAGATTTAAGTCTTTTGATGTTACCCTTACACCACTTTCTGCTCTAATAAGTATTTTCCTGTCTTTGCATATACTATCTTGTCAGGCCAAATGATGTAGCAGAGAAAATATGTGTGAACTTTTACTGAAACAATATTTTTCCACAAAATCTTCCCAAATTACTATTATAGAAAGTGCTACTTTCCTCCAATATCCACTATATAAAATGCTGTGTACTCTAGAATGCAGCACCACTTGAAGCAATCCTACTGCCAAAAAGTTCTGAATATGAATCAGAAGAGGGTCATTATAATCCCCTTTAGGCAGTAAGACTCACTTCCAGCTTGAAATCAACTCAAGACAGATGACCTATTTCCTAGCACCAAGAGTTCCCTGTGTAGAATAATTTGATGTAGTTGTGGAAGTAATAGCTCATGGACATTTCTGTTTAATCACTTTATCTCCACATATGTGTGGACAACATTAACTTAAAATGAGCCTTCCTGACACCAGGGAAACTAAGCATGTGGGGATAAGGCTAATCCTCTTTCTAACTGTCTGGGAAAAACATTGCATACAAGGCTGCTTTTTCAAAATTGCTCCAAGCTTCTTTCTAGTCATACCACACAAAACACAAAAGATTAGGCCTCAAGCCAACTTGAGTTACTGTGATGAAAGCAAAGCAACATGATCCTATCAATATCTACTACTATATTGTGAGAATTCACGGAGGGCCACATTTTTCTAAAAGATGTAAAGCATTAGACCTTTGAGCCATTATGTAAAGCTAGAAGCATTAGTCTTAAGCCCATCAGGAAGAATGTACATTTGGGAAATCAATAACCTCTTCTGTGATTGAAAAGGGAAATTTTTATCCAAAAGTTACCAAAATATACTTTTGAGAAACACATGAGGGACTGTCATTTAAAATATTTTACAAGTGTGCCTTTTGCAACTTAAAAAGATTATAAACAATCTTGACAAAAGAAGAATAAAGTAGTCAGAATCACTCTACCTGACACCAAGTCTTACTATAGCTAAAGTAAACAAGTCACTGCAGTACAACAGAGGGATAGATATATGTCAATAGATAAGAATTGTATGGAGTACTGGATGTAGTGCATAAATAATGAATCTTGGAAAATAAATAAAATAAAATTCCACCCCCCCCAAAAAAAAGAATTGAGAACTTAGAAATAGAAAATTTTGGAGATTTTGTCTAGGCAAGAGTTCAGAGACTTGACACCAAAAACACCTTCCCTTGGAGGAAAATTGATGAATTGGACTTCCTCAAAATTAAAAGGTTTTACTCTGCAAAGACCCTGTCAAGAGGATGAAAAGATGAGGTACAGGGGAGCTTGGGTGGCTCAGTCATTAAGCATCTGCCTTCAGCTCGGGTCATGGTCCCAGGGTCCTGAGATCAAGCCCCACATCATGCTCTATGCTTGGTGGAAAGCCTACTTCTCCCTCTCCCACTTCTGCTGCTGTGTTCCTGCTTTCACAATTTCTTTCTCTGTCAAATAAATTTAAAAAATTTTTTTTAAATATGAGGTACAAATGAGATTTGCAAACATATTTGGCAAATAACTAGCATCTACAATATATAAAGAACTCTCAAAGTAAACAATGTGAAAGCAAACAATACAATGACCAAATGGGTTAAAGACATGAAGAAACATTTCATTGAAGAGATTGTACAGATGGAAGATCAAAAAAACAGAAGATATTAATATCATTAGCCATTAGAAAAATGCAAATCAAAGCCACACTGTGATATCACTAAGCATCTTGCAGAATGGCTGGAAAAAAAATTAGTGAAAACACCAAACACTGGTGAGGATATGGAGAAACTGAATCACTCATACATTGCTGATGACGATGTACAAATGGCACAACTATTCTTTTTTTTTTTAATATATTTTTTTTATTGTTACTAAAATTGTTTTTCCAGTGTTTCAAGATTCATTCCCCATTCCCCACACCCAGTGCTCCACGCTTTAGGTGTCCCCAGTACCCACCACCAGGCTCTCCCATCCCTCCACCCCCCTCCCTCCAAGTCCCTCAGTTTGTTTCTGTGTCCAAAGTCTCTGTTATTTTGTTTCTCTCCCTAGATTACACTAGTTCCCATTTGCTTTCCTTCTGTCACTGTCCTCCAGTTTGCCTCTCATGCACCGCAAGTAAGTGAGACCATGCGATACTTGACTTTCTCTTCTTGGCTTATTTCACTCAGCATAATCTCTTCCAGTCCAGTCCATGTTGCTACAAAAGATGGGCATTCATCTTTTCTGACGGAGGCATAGTATTCCATTGTATATATGTACCACATCTTCTTTATCCATTCATCTGTTGATGGGCACCTTGGCTCTTTCCACAGTTTGGCGATTGTGGCCATTGCTGCGATGAACATTGGGGTGCATATGGCCCTTCTTTTCACTACATCCGTATCTTTGGGGTAAATGCCCAGTAGTGTGATTGCAGGGTCATAGGGT
>PITA01006292.1:0-18479 GCA_004023965.1 Spilogale gracilis
GACTACCTGTGGGCCTGTTACCTCTTGTCTCTGAGCCTCATCTGTGAAATGGAGATAGAGTTGGGCACATAGCTCCAAAAGAATTGTGCAGCTAAAATGAAATGAGACAGGTAAAGAGCTTACATGGCATATGATAAAAACTCAATAAATGCTAGCTAAAGACATTCCAGTGGTGAGGGTCATGGTGGGCCTGCCTGCAAGGCCCACATTCCTCCGACATGAGCACAGCATTTGCACAGAGCAGTACAGCACCTGGGACTCCAGCCCCGGAAGTGAGATTCCATTACAAGCCCAGTCTGGGTACCACCAACCCACTTACATGCTGGGTCCTACTGGCTTCTCCTGGGTGCCCAGTGAAGGGAGACAGTGCTGGGTACATATCATCAGGGATGTAATTATAGTCATCTAGGCTGGTTTTATTCACTATTCTAGGAATTTCTCTTGTTGTAATCCCTGTGCCCCCTGGCAAATGTGACATGCCAGCTCCTGCCAACATTACCTACCAGGGATTACTGGCCATCCAGGAAATTCCAGCCCCTGGCAGTTAGGAATTTTCCTAACTCTGGTTCCCTCTGGCCACTAGCAGATGTTTAGACCTATTGGCATACCTTACTGGCTGTTGTATTGTGGTTCTGAGACTTCCTTCATTCAAAAAGTGGGTTCATTTGTTCTTACTACCATGGGAGCCAGCTTCCTTGACAGAGGGTTTGTGGATTGCTTCTGTTTCTGACTAGCTGTGTGACTGTGTGGCCTGTCTTCCTGTTTCCTCATCAGAATAAAGATAATAACAGTTTTTCCTCACAGTACTGCTGTGAGCATTTAGTGAGTTAATGCATAAAACCTGCTTTGACCTAAGTGCTAGCTACGGTCAAGTTGTTGATCATGATGACGGATAGAAGATTCTCATCGGGGGTGTATTTTTCTCACCATGGTCATCAGCCTGATCTCTTCAGCCAAGAGTTTTGATAGAATTTCCCCATTGAAACTATTAAACACTCTAGAAAGCATTAGCTTGCTTAAACCTCAGTGCTAGTGACAGAGATATATTTATTTTTTTTTATCCTACTTAGATTGATAATAAACTTCCTTCTAGAATGAATTTATTTGCCTTTCTTATTAATCTAAGATTGAGATATTCCAGGTTGAAACAGAAGTTAAGTTTTATAAATCCTATTTTTAAAAGTTCCATCTTTTTCCACTTCATTTGCTGCTTGCTCTTGGAGTAACTCCGAGACAATTTCCCAAACATTTCTTGGTCAAAAAAACACTCGATAAAAAAAAACAAAACTGTAAGGTATATAGAGCTGGGCATATTTCCCTGCTAAAAATTTTGATTAAATCCACTCTGATTCTGTCAGTTGACCTTGGAGAGCTTGAACTCTGATAAAAATGTGAGGCAGCTCTCCTCCACATGTCAAAGTTTGGTGTTTGATACTGGTATTCTCTGGCAAACAACTGGAAATCCACCAGTGAGGGAGGGCAAGGAGAGGTGGCATCTGTCTGCTTGTTTGGAAATTTATTTGGCTAGAAGGTGGGGGCGTGGAAAGGGAAGACATTTAGCCACCAGTACTGGGCAAAGGACTGTAAACAAAGTTTTGATGAAGTAGCATGTAAATAACTTTCCTATGAAGAAGTAATTAAGGAATAATTTCTTATTCAGAAGTACCTCTTGGGGCACCTGGGTGGCTCAGTCATTAAGCATCTACCTGGGGCTCAGGTCTTGATCCCAGAGTCTAGGGATCAAGTCCTGCATCAGGTTCCCTCCTCGGCAGGAAGCCTAATTCTCCATCTCTCACTCCCCTGCTTGTGTTCTCTCTCTAGCTGTGTTTATCTCTGTCAAATAAATTTTAAAAATCTTAAAAAAAAAAAAAAAGGTACGTCCAAAACCAAGTGCTGGGGAACGAGTGCATAAAGTAGGCAGGTGCAACAGGCAACACCCGACTAAGAAGGGGAGAGAATGCTTGAATCTGAAACTGGCCAGGAAATTTGGGGAAGCTTTATCGATCCTTGACTCCAGCTTAACTTCTGTATGTTTGTCTCCTTGACATGATCTTATTTTCATTTTAAAATACTGAGGACACTGTCCAGAAACAAATGCTATGCTCCTAGGAATAAAGCAGCATGACAGGACATACGCCGAGGCCGTGTTCTTTTGGAGACACTAATATGAGCCAAGTCAGCTTCCCGTTCTCTGCTACAGGGTACGCTAGACACCTAGAGAACAACTGATTCATTTTGTTGTGAAAATAATGTATTCCCAGAGTCCTTGGAGTCTGTCTGTGCCGTGCCTAATCTATTCATGCTGTTTTCCCAACTTGCTTTAATTATTTAGTATATTACAGGAACCAATGAAATGGATGCAGAAGAACACCCTATCATTTCATGGAAATGAGTCTTATAATCTTTCTAAATCTCTAACTCCTTTCTAAAAACCAGGATAGAAAATGTAATACTCCAATTTGTTTAAGTGGTCAAAATACCAACAGGCATCATAGGATCCCATTCCTCATACTCATTAAAATACACACTAAAGAATCTAAAAATAGTGTCTCCAGTATTTGCTTCACAGAGCATCTTGTGGTTGCTGCACACCCAAGAGAGTCAGGATGCCGGAGAACTCAGGGTCCCAGACACTGCTGGCTGTCCCTGTGGCACTCCTCTCATTTGTCCCCATCAGTGACCAGATCTCTGTTTACTTCTCCATCCCCCCTCCCAGCCACCTGTAGCCCACATGCTTCAAAGAAATCTAACTGCTCTGCAGTAACCAACTAGTGTGCCATGCCTCTGCCTAATCATTCATTCAGAGATGGGCGTGTGACCTAAGTGGCCTTATAAGACTGGACCTCAGGGCTTGTTTTTGGAATGCTGGGACAATGCTACTCTCTCACTCCCTGGACACAGACTGGAAACTCCTGGCTACCATCCTGTGACTACAGGGGTTAAGGCCTGGACTGTGGGCAGCAGAGAGGAGAGCACAGAACCAGCTTCTCCGCTGATACTGACCGTCTAGGGCCAACAAAGCCCCTATGTATGGGACCCCACTTGGAGTCAGATCTTCTTTCCTGACACTGTAGCCAAAAGCATTTTAATGGATCCAGCCATGAAATGTGTTCTTCTCATACCATCCTTGAACTCGTTACCTCAATTGTCAGGATCAGTGGCTGCAGATCTTGGTAGACAATCTTCACTCGCTTGGCCGCTTGCTTTGCCTGAACCTCGGACTCTGCGATCACGGCACAGACAAGCTGGCCCACACAGGACACCTACAACACAGAGAGACTTCGGTCCTCAGGGAGCACAGGCCTCAGGCCTATTCCTTTCATTCCTTTTCCTCCTCCCCCCAGCACAGAGCTAGACACACAGTAATAAACCCTTCACGTGTGCACTGCAGCTGTTAACAAAGGCTCATGGTGAGAAAGCACATTTTTCAGAGCTGGCCTAATGACCCCAATGTTGGAGGAGGTCACTGACAAGACGTGGTCCCCGGCTGATCCTTGAGCTTGACCCAGGCAAATGGAGGCTCCTCACTCCTTCCCTGTCCTTTGAATGTATGTTTTCCTCACTAGGAACTGTTACAAGGATGGAGCCTTGAGAGACTAAGGTGTGGTGCAGACCATCTGGATGGCACATGGGACTGAACCCTGTTAAGGGTTCTGATCTTTTAAGATTCTGGCAGATGGGTGCAGATATCTGCTAGTCTCATGGCTGCCCAAGATATAAGCCTCAGAAGTTCTTTCCTTCCTTCCTTCCTTCCTTCCTTCCTTCCTTCCTTCCTTCCTTCTCTTTCTCTCTATTTTTTTTTTTGACAGAGAGAGAGCAAGCGAGAGGGAACGCAAGCAAGGATAGAGAGAGAAGGAGAAGCAGACTCCCTGCTGAGCAGGGAGCCTGACTCAGGACTCAATCCCAGGACCCTGGGACCAAGACCTGAGCTGAAGGCAGATGCCTAATGACGAAGCCACCCAGGTGCCCCAGAAGTTCCCTTTCTTAGTAAAACCACTACCTACCAACCTGGAGGGGTCTTCCTCTTTCAGTGGTTTCTTTTTGCCCTGTGTATAGGGAAACCAACACCTAGGAACTAGGGGAGTTTGGGTCTTTTTGCGGCATCACTGGCGGAAGTGACTGAAGAGGGCCAGGAGTGACTGTCACATAACAGACTCAGGCTCCAGGCCAGCGCCCTGGGGCTGTGGAGGGGCCGAGGAGAGCCAGTCACATGGCTTGACCTGTGGCTGCCACTGTGATCAGGGCCATCCTGAGAGGAAGCTTCTGGAAAGGGAGGACCAGAAGGTCATAGCCCATCTCATCAGAGACGACAAAGGGAGAAAATGAAAACACAGCCTGCTAGTGAGCATATCTCTGTCCCAAACTGTGGTGGAGCACGGCTCTTCACGAAGAGATGGAGCCGGTACTGGCCAAGACACAAGCAAGCACACAGCGACCCTCCATCATTTCGCCTGCAGGCGGGGCAGGTGGGCCAAGGAGTTCACACAGAGATTAGAGCAGGAAGTTGATGGGAACAAAAAATAAGGCTCCAGAAAGATAACATAGGACTGAAAGAACTCACCATGGCTGCTCCATTCTCTCTCACCTTATACCATGACCGTAATTCCAATTTAATCACCCATTTTAAAATGGACCTTAAAGTCTTTTCTACAATGAGCACGTAGGAGTTTTGTCATCAGAAAAGAAAATGGAAATAAAAAAGTTAAATTTAGCCTATGTGCATGCACACACGCCCAGCCACATAGAAGAGTGTTTTCTGGGTGTGGGTGGGCGGGGACAGTGGGGAGTTATATGAAGAATGGTGAAACGTTGGCAATTGTTGAAGCTGGGTGATGGGTCTATGGAGATTCAGTGTATTATTCTCTATTTTTATACATGTTTCAAAGTTCTACAGTGAAAAGACTGTTTTAAAGGCATAACTTGACGTGCCGAGATGCTCATCATCAACGTCCGCACACCTCCCAGAGGAAGCACTAGCCCTCAGCTTGGAAGAGTTTTGCTTGTTTCCTTAACACTTGGCAAAGGCCATAATCCTCACTGTCTTCTGTCAGCCCCACACAGCCCTGCCGTGGGAGTTTCAACCTCTGCTTTACACTCAGTCATCAAGCTTTCCTTTATACCTACTAAACCAGCCAGCGAGAGCCAGAAGTCGGGACTCTGTGAAAGGAGAAAGTGCTTGGGGGTCAGCACTGAACTGAGAAGTCTGCGTTAGGCAGAAAACCTGTCGAACACCACTGCCCATGTTGCATTTTCTGAAAACTTAAGATGAAACAGCCAAATCAACTTGAGTCATCTGAAATAGTTAAAGGGCAACATTGCCATCATGGTTCCTCCACCCTGCTGCGTGGGAAGCAGTGTGCCGAATGTGCAAACGACTCAGACCCAGGGTCTCAGGGACTTTTACTAAGTCAGGGAAATACAGAAGACAAAGGAGCAAATAAGTAAGCTTAATGCGAAGTAGGAAGTGCATTAAAGGTCCACTTCACCTTCTCCTCTGGACTTTACACTCTGTGAGGGTAAGGACCACTTGGGTCTCACTCAGCTATGTGGCCAGCCACGTCAGGTGCTCACTTAAAAACACCCGTTGAGGTGGCGCCTGGGTGGCTCAGTTGGTTAAGCAACTGCCTTCGGCTCAGGTCATGATCCCAGAGACCTGGGATCGAGCCCCGCATCAGGTTGCCTGCTCAGCGGGAAGCCTGCTTCTCCCTCTCACTCTCCATGCTTGTGTTCCCTCTCTGGCTGTGTTTCTCTCTGTCAAATAAATTTTAAAAATCTTAAAAAAAACAAAAAACAAAAAAAACACCCGTTGAATACAGGGCAGTATACATTAATGAGTCTGAGTTCAGAGAGGGAGACAGAATTCTTCTTATTAAAGGGTTAAGAAGGGGGCGCCTTGGTGGCTCAGCAGATTAAGCATCTGACTCTTGATTTTGGTTCAGGTCATGATCTCAAGGTCATGAGATCAAGCCCCATGCACAGCTCTGTGCTGGGTACAGAATCTGCTTAGGATTCCTTCTTTTCTCTCTCCCTCTGCCCCTTCCCTTCTAGTAGTAAGATTACTACTAGAAAATATGAAAACACCAAGTATCTTTTATAGAGCTAGTCAACTTCTTTTCTTATGTGGAAAATGAATATATTTGAATTCATTCACCATTAGAATATGGTGTTTTAAAGAGTTACTGGAATTCTTTATGATGTGTCAAATTTGATGCCATCTTTAAGAAAATGGGCAATGCCATTAACTGAGGAAATTATTTTTGACACAGAAAGCAACAGTGCCGAACCTCCTCTGTCCTCAGAAGTTCCTCTGGTTCGGTTAAAATGCAGAAGGAGTTTACGCCACGAAGATGTTCCCCAGTCACAATGTCCACCACGCCAGGCAGGCTGAGAGCTTCTGACAGATCAATAGACCTAGATGAGAATACACAGAGCAGGTCCTCAGAGAAGCCCCCAGCTCAAAGACCATGGAGAACATGCTTAATTGGAGAATAAGATATTCAAGTGGTAAGGTATATCCAGCTCTAATAGTTCTCTGCCAGATAATTGGGAACAAATTCCCGGGACAATGAAGTTGTTACTTGAATTTGAATGAAACTGACCTTGAGAAATGCAGGGGTCAAGGGTACTGATCCCCAATATAGTTGAAAATCTGCAGGTTACCTTTATTCCTCCAAAACTTAACTACTAATAGCCTACTGTTGACCAGACGCCTTATTTAATAGCATAAACAGTGAGTGAACACATATAGTGCATGTTATGTGTAGTATATACTATATTTTTACAATAAAGTAAGCTAGAGAAAAGAAAATGTTTTCATAGTACTAGCAATAAAAATAAAACCACATGTAAGT
The DNA here is from genome assembly GCA_004023965.1 of Spilogale gracilis. Taxonomy (NCBI): domain Eukaryota; kingdom Metazoa; phylum Chordata; class Mammalia; order Carnivora; family Mephitidae; genus Spilogale; species Spilogale gracilis. The sequence goes on from PITA01006292.1 coordinate 6,852, forward strand.
GGACCTGCACAGTTTCAAACTTGTGTTGTCCAAGGGTCTACTGTGTATGGACGGACAAATTGAAGTAAGTCCTACATTTTGATCTAATTTCTCCCCCCACCCCGATCTATATTGGATATTGCCAACAAATAGCCTATCCTCTTTGTACCATTACTTATCATTTATGTGACTTAGATTAAAAAGTAATCATTAATGTCTAAATTAGGAACTTTATCACTTACACAATCTTAGCATGAGCTCTTGAACTTGTAACAAAAGACAAGAAAAGTTCCCGGTCCATCGTGGGCATGTCATCACAGTAGATGGCTTCACCTGTGGCATGCTTAATACCAGACAGATGCATGATGGGATGGCCAACAGGGTCTTGGGGAAGCTGCTTCAAGTCTACACTCTATTTAATAAAAAACCAACATATCATTTTTATAATCATTTTTATAATATTAAGTATATCTCCCATAAGAGGGTAGCTATATAATTTATATCCAAACCAGAACACTTTGACGCTAAAAACAGTCACTGTTAATAATAACAACAGGACAATAAACCTATTTCAGTAATACAGTAGGCAAACTGGGATGTATAGTCATGAAATTCTTTTTTTCCTATTTTTTCTGCCTATAGAACACAAATATCTCTAATGCAAATTCTATTTATGTGAGTAAATGAATATAAATATTTCTTCCTGAAAATGTAAAATTACATCCTCCTGTTAATGCTCTCATATTTCTTTTAATTTTATTATCAAAATTATTTTACTCTTGTATCTAAGCAATGGCATAAAATTTTTCGGAAGAGCACAACGGTATCATGACTACGTTTTATAAAATATTGAGGGCATGCTGTCAACTAGAAGAGACCTTCTTTTCCTATTCCAAGTGAGGAAGTTAAGAAATAATTTGTGAAACTCGTAACTTAGATAATCCTGATAAAGAATGAAGACAAAGGGACCTGCATTTTGAGGAATGATTTATTAATGTTACTCTTTCTTAGAGACTCATGGAATAAAATGTCTGGCTACTGGTTCTCTAAATACCTTAAATATGTTTCATTAAGCAAAGTGGACATTAAGAAACATGATGTCTTTCCCAGTATTTCAAATATGAGAGAGCTGCTAGCTTTCCCGGTTAGTTGGTTATTGGGAGAAGAACTAGACATATGAAGAAAGAGGAGTTAAGGGACAGGACAGAGACCAAGCTCAGAGGCTTGGATGAAGGCTGTGGCTTCTAAGGGGGCTGGTGATGAAAGTGTGGGTCGTGGAAATTCCAGGGTGAAAATACTGAAATACGCACTTCTCTGATAACCTCTGCTGCTCATGGGAATCAAGAAGAGTGGTCCTGATTTACTGTCAACCTACTTGAGGGACTCAAAAACCAAACCTTGGGCCTGAGATAGACCAGAGGCTGTCCAGGCAGGGGGCAGGCCTAGAACATCAAGAGGGCATAGGACAGAGGCACGTGTAATTTGAAAACATGTTCACTATTTTTATTGGTTATCGGAAAAAATAAAAACCTACTCTCTTCATAATATAAATGACAATAAAATATTAGCCAAATGTTGACTGACAATTATATGCAGAAAGTAGGGTAATTTCTTCTTTATTTAATTTTTTTAAAAGATTTTATTTATTTATTTGACAGAGAGAGAGATTGCAAGAGAGATTGCAAGAGAGATTGCAAGAGCAGGAATACAAGCAGGGGGAGTGAGAGAGGGAGAAGCAGGCTTCCTGTTGAGCAGGGAGCCGGATGCAGGGCTTGATCCCAGGACTCCAAGATCATGACCTGAGCCGAAGGCAGATGCCTAATGACTGAGTCACCCAGGTGCCCCAGTAGGGTGATTTCTAAAATTAACTTGGCCTACAACACGTGTGGGATGCTATGAATTTACTCCTATCTCACACAAAATTTACTGTTTTACAGTAAAATACACACTTATTGGTAGGCATTTTTTTTGTTTTAGTGTCCATATTTATTTCATTTAAATGTAAAATGCATTTTTGTAGTTACTAGAACATAATGCATAACTAGAAATTAGAAGTTATGGAGAAAAATAATTTAGGACTTGGTCCATGCGCCATTAAATAAAGAAAGACATTAGGCCACGAATGTAGGCAAAGAGGGAAACTGAGAGGAAATTTTACATATGGGGGTTCAGGCATGGAAGGGGATCTGAGGCAGCTCCCACACACACCAGCCCCAGCGACACAGATCCTCAGGACCAAGTGCTCTCTGCAAGTCTATGGTCTCTTTCCTTTGAGAAGCTGAGATGGTGATCAAGAGAAAAAAAAATGTTATGAGGGCTCCATTGAGTATGTTTTTTTTGTGTGTTCCAAATGGTAAGGATCAACTCCTTCTGTAAACACCCCAACTTGCTGTGCTAGGATTCTGTGGGGAGCTCGCAACTGGAACATTTGAGTGAAAAATCATCCACATCTTTTTTTTTTTTTTAAATCCTAAGAGATATTTTTCCATCCTGAAAAGCAAAATTCCAGGTAATTCATAAGCTTAAATATTAAGGAAGCACATCCTCAAGTACCTGTGAAGGCTCTGGGAGTTTTCTAGGACATAATACTTTTTCTTGTCAATAATGAAACACATGATAAAGCATTGAAAAAAAAAAAAAAGCCTTTTGAAATCCTGCTGTGTGAGGCCTGAGAAAAGATTGAAGAAAAGTCCCCAAATATATCTTTTTCTTAGTCTATAATAAAAAATGCAGTTGATTGTTTAAGTTGAAGATAGAACACATTTTTTTGGTAGTCAGTGGGGTGAATCTACCAGCGAAAGAGGCTGTACCTGACTCCTTCCGCTTATTATGTGGCTGAAGGGGCCAGAGAGGAAAGAATTTGTCTCTTCAAAATGGTGAGCTCCTGAAATGGTGTCAAAATGATTTCAAAGCAAATGAACTGATTTGGGAAAAAATGTTTGTCATGAGCGCTGAAGATGCTGAAGTAAGGCAAATATCTCTGTGTTGTAAAAAAACACAGGAAAACAAAAAGAAAACTCATCTGTGTGGGAGATAAACTACTTCCAAAACTCAACCTTGCAATCTATAAGAAGCAGCTCCCTTTTATGACTATAAGGTGTGAAGATTGTCACTTTTCTTTGGACGCCCATTAGTTTGTTGTTGTTCCTTTCTGAGGTTTTTTCCGTTGTCAAGGTAACGTTGGGGTGTTTATAAGCTGAAGGTTGCAGCTTCCATACTTTGCAGAACACCAGGAAAGATGGCAGCTTTGTAAAACTTTCACTATCATCACCTTCTTTTTTTTTTTTTTAATTGTTACTAAATTTTTTTTTCCATTGTTCCAAGATTCATTCCCCATTCCCAACACCCAGTGCTCCACGCTCTAGGTGTCCCCAGTACCCACCACCAGGCTCTCCCATCCCCCCAACCCCCTCCCTCCAAGTCGCTCAGTTTGTTTCTGTGTCCAAAGTCTCTGTTGTTTCGTCTCCCTCCCTGGATTACCCTAGTTCCCATTTCCTTTCCTTCTCCCACTGTTCTCCAGGTTACCCCTCATGCATCACAAGTAAGTGAAACCATGTGATACTTGACCTTCTCTTCCTGGCTTATTTCACTCAGCATAATCTCTTCCAGTCCAGTCCATGTTGCTACAAAAATTGGATATTCGTCCTTTCTGATGCAGGCGTAGTATTCCATTGTATATATGGACCACATCTTCACACGCACAAGGGCACCCACACGCTCGGGGACACCCACACGCACGGGGGCGCCCACACGCTTGGGGGCGCCCACACGCTCAGGGGCGCCCACACGCCCGGGGGGACGCTCACGTTCGGGGGCTGCCCACATGCTCGGGGGAGCCCACACGCTCGGGGGCGCCCACACGCACGGGGGCGCCCACACGCACAGGGGCGCCCACACGCTCGGGGGCGCCCACATGCACGGGGGGACGCTCACGTTCGGGGCTGCCCACACACTCGGGGGCTGCCCACACGCATGCACGGGGTGGGGGGACGCTCATGTTCGGGGGCTGCCCACACACTCGGGGGCGCCCACCCCAGAATTCATGCTTTCAATTATATTTTAATTATTCTTTGCCTGTTGATGCAAAGTTAAACATTCTTTCTTTCTGGAACTAAGACTGCTAACGGAAGCCAGCCGACAGCAGCAGGAACTGTTCTGTGCATGAAGTGCAGTTGCAGAGAGCTGTATAGGAAGGTATTGTGGAACTCTTTGCGCTCCTCCTGGCAGAGTGGCTTCTATTTCTGGTTCTGGTGAACAACCTGGTCTGGAGGCGCTCTCCTGGCTCCCAGCCTCTCCATCTCGTATTCTTTGTTCCGGTCTCTGGGACACTTTTCCCAACGCTTCAGTGGATCCATCTGTCCACACTTCCTGCCACCAGGACCATTCACCCATTCTTTCATGCAGCAGAATTTAGGAAGCGCCCGAATTTAGGTGGCCGCCGCCATGTTCACCCAGCCTCCCCATTTGGGGTTTCGCATTGGAGTGTTGTCTTCCTGAGCTTCTGGCTTGCTTTCTCCACTATCATCACTTTCAATGGACTTTGGTGTCCTTGACTTTTTGAACATCCTGAACCCAAAACCTCAAGAGATATGTAACAATGCAACGTTCCTTATGACGTACTGTCAGCCTTCACAACTGAATCTAACAATAGAGTCAACGAGCTACGCTTTCAAAAGCCTTGTCATGTTCTTGACTTAATAAAACTCTCAAGGTAAAGTTTCTTGATAATAATTTCAAGAAAAACCACATCAAATCTTATCCAATTTAACAACAGGAAGACTTCATCATTTTTGTGATGTTGTGATGGCAAACTGCATTTGAAAGTCATGAGGAATTCTGTTCTCATAGTCAGCTTTCATTGGGAGAGCTTGAATAGCTCTTAGAACTCAGTGTGATTCAACTCTAAATGTAACTCACAGAAAAACTCTGTTCTAAAGAACAAAGACTGGGGAAGCAAACACTTTTTAAAATTTAAATTCAATTTGTCAACATGTAGTGCATCACTAGTCTTAGATATAGTGTTCAACAATGTATCTGTTGTGTATAGAATTGTTTATTCAAAAGAAAAAAAGGAACTAACTTTGTAAACAAACAAACAAACAAAAAGCCATTACACCAAGTTCCAAGGGCTGTGTTTTCTGCTCCTTTATATATGAAATCAAAACAGCCCCTGGCTGTGATGCGGAATGTGAGCTGGGCTGCGCTCTGGCTTCCACAACACGGAGGTCAGAGAGTGTGTGGCAGGCTAGCCACCGCTTGTGCCTTTCGGTGGTACAAGGCCACAAAGCAAAATACACAAACTTCAAGATCAAAACAGACATCTTTTAAAAAACTGCCCTGACTAGTTCTATCTTTCGTCAAAATTTTTCATTGAGTTGGAAATTGTAATTAACACTGAAGAAGACTGAATTCACCAGAAGGGGAGCAAGAGCCTAGAAAGCTTGAGAATCACTGAGAGGGAAGAGGGGTGTCCAGGTGAAGGAGTGACAGGCCAGTCCTTCGAATTAAAAAAAAAATGCCACTCACCTGGTACTTTAAGGTACTGCAGTGATGTACGGAATGAAGAGCTTCTAAAGCACTCTCATCCTTGTCTGCAAGGCTAGGATAGTGAAGCGGGTCCTGAAAGGTAGAACCGGTGCAGAGATTTAAAATAGGCCAGAATGGTCTTGGAAGGGAGGTTACCGTGGTTCTAAACAGATCCAACATGTAGGAAGCACCTGCTCCACGCGGAACCCCGGGGTAGCCGCTGCTCCCTGACCGCCAGGACACATGTTCTGGAAGGCCCAGACATACTACTACACATTATGAAGCACCGACTGAATAGAGATCACTGACTTCCAACATCCTTATGTTTCTCAGGGTCCTCTCATATGCTTTCCTAAATGATCTGAGGACTTACAAACTAATAAAACAGGAAGATGGGAGCTCAGTAAATAAAATGGAAAGGAAGAGAATACTCAAGCCTGGAAAAAGAGAGAGCCAAAGCACACCACTGCAAAGGAAAGTCAACTCTGTGTTGCACCACCTGGCCAGTGGGGGAGGAAGGAAGGTCTGTATGGAGGGCTGTCTACCTGCCACAGCCCTGCAGGAAGAAGCTCCCTGGGGTCCTCGGGGGAACACATCTGAGAACAGAGTGAAATGGATCCCTGGGTCCTTATACAAGACTTTAAACACCTGATGCTTAATTTTTACAATTAAAAAACTTTTAATGTAAAATTAAAGCCAGCAAGGGCTACTATTTTTAGTAATAGAGTAATATTGATAGAGGAGATTGAGTAACAGGTGTAAGACTACAAGACAGAAGCTAAGTGATATTACTGGATTCATCCAAGAAATTGTATTAGTTCACTCTTAACTGGAAGAGTCTACAGCTGGCTTTATTTCTCCTCTTTTGTTTGCCTGGTGAGAGTACGCCACTTATACATTATCAATCTTCCGTTCTCAGAAACTGGATATAACTCTCTGGTTCTTAGTTGACTCCATCTATAAAGAAAAATACCCTCAGAAGCAATATTAAGAGAAAACTTTGTGACTCTTATTGAAGTGATCATACTAGTTTCTATACCACATGAAGAATGTTTTTGGCTTCTAGTCTAGTTCAGTCAGCTGGCTGTAGCACAGGATTAATGAGGCCAGTTCCCCTTCAAGTTCTAGAAAATTTAGTCAGAGAAATCCTTTCAGTTGTGTCCTCCCTGGCCAACAATTTTGTAACTGTTTGGCACAAGGGAGGCCAGGCAAAAGAATGCCTGGGTGATCACTGCTATCCCCAAGATGACTACAAGGCATCTTCCCATGTTCCTCTGAAGCACTAGGGATCTACTGAGCCCTTTTCCTGTGACAACCCGTTTCACCATAACCTTGCAGAGTGGCCACCGTCATCATCTTATAGGTGACAGAAATGAAGCTGAATACAGAAAAGAGAGTCAAATGCATGAAGGTGACCCTCAACAAGTGGAAGAGATGCTCTACAGAGGGGAAAATATGTCCAAATCATGAACGAGCTTTCTGCACACCACCTAAACCAACAACAGTCAGAAACACGATAGCCGAGCAGTGTTAAACAAAATCCTGCACAACTCTGCTCTACTTGCAAATCTTCTTCAAGTGCACAAGCCATCAATGGCGAGCCCAAGTGTTTTAATTTGGGTTGTGTCCCTCAGTCCCATAGCTGTTCGCCATGGAGTTGTTGCCTTAGTATCACCTTAGCCCTCAGTTCTGGGAAAGCTAACACAGCAGTTCCATTTACCATCCTCTTCAGAATCTGTGACACTTCCAGGTAGAACTTGAAGAGGAAGCTGATGATGAGGGTCCTCTTGAACTCCACCCTCCCACCTGGAGCTGAGCCTGGAAGGGTCACTTCGTCCAGAACTAGCCTGCAAGCCGCATCCAACGTCTCTTCATTCCAGGGCCTATGGGAAACAGAGAAGACACCGGGCTGACAAGACTCATTACCTCACAGGCTCAGCTCGTGTGTGAGACAAATGATGACAGTGGGATGCAGGGAACAAGAGCACAAGCTCCACAGCTGGGCAGCCCGCGTTCAAATCACAGTCCTTCACTCTCAAGGTGTCTGGCCCAGGCCCACCACGTCCTCATCAGTAAAAGGAGAATGAAAGTAGAACTCACCTCCTGGAATGGTCATGAGAAAGAAATGACAACTTGTGCTGGGTCCTTAGCTCAGCAGTAACCGAGCCCTATATCACTGGAATATTTACTGCATGTCTGGTCTTGCTGCAAGCACCCTGTATGTATTCACTCATCTAATCCTATGAGGTGGGCATGATTATCGCCCTTTGACAGATAAAGAAAGGCACTGTGAGGTTAAGTAGGCTGACTGAGATCACATAGTTAATTGGGGTTGACTGAGTTCATACTTTTAACCATTCCTCTTTGTTTACTTTTGAAATGATAACTGGAACCTAGAAATGCTCCAGAAATATCAGCTATTAGTATTATCTATAGAAACAAGAGTCATGTAAGCAAATGACTTTAGTCATTTATCCCAGAGTCTATTCTTTATCATGGAAAATTATTCTCTCATGGTAGAAAATAAGTATTTTCTTATTTTGCTTACTGATCTACTATAGTACTGGGAGATGGGTTCTCTCTCTCTTTCCTTCTCCCTCCCCCTGCTCTCTCTCTTTCACACACACACACACACACACACACACACACAACATGATGCCCACTTCAGAATTCACTATAATCAAAACACTGGAAATAATCACGAACTCTTACTGGAATTCCATGCCATCAAATAGGAAGGTAGTAAGCATTTTTCTTCTCGTAACCATGTGTCACCATACAGAGAGCTGCTCCATTACCTGGAGTCTAAGGACAGGATACCCTACCTTCCAATGAGTTTCTGGCAGGAATTCTTTGCAGAGACAGTAGTTGGACCAACGCCTCCATACGAGATGGATAACTCTCTGATGATGCCATCTCCTTCTCCAAAAAAGACTCTCATTCCTGAATTGACTATGGCGAGTGCGTTCTGTTGCCGCTGGGCTTGTCGGAAACCTGACACAAATTCCCACTGAAGGGGAAAGTTAAGTAGCACATAGAGAACTACCGTGAGTGACAACAATGCACTAAACAGTTTATGTAGGTGGCCTCATGGACCACTGTCACACTCTGTTATGGGCAGCACTATGTGCCCTAAAACCGATATATTAGAGTCCTAACCCCCAGTACTTCAGAACGTGACTATATTTGGAGATACAGTCTTTAAAGAGGTATTTACATTAAAATGAGGTAATTAAGGTGGGCTCTCATCTGACATGGTGGTGTCCTCATAAGAGTTAATTTGGACATAAACCCAGGGGAAACCATGTGAAGCCACAGGGAGGAGACGGTCATCTCTGAGCCAAGCAGAGAAGACTCCGCAGAAACCAACGTTCGTGACGTCTTGATAGCAGCTTCGAGCCTTCCAAATTGTGAGAAAATCAAGTTCTGTTGTTTAAGCCACTCAGCCTATGGCTCCTTATGATGGCAGCCCTAGCAAACTACTACGCTCATCAAGGCAGGCTTGATTATTTCCATTTTACAGATGATGAATCGAAGCCTCAGAGAGATTCAGTAGTAAGTTCAGGTCACAGATCCTGAAACCATGACTCAGTCTTGAGTCTGAAATCACTCAGAGTCCCAAATCCTTCTTTCTCCCAAGTTATGATAGCAATGTATTTTTTTAAAGCCTCTTTCAGACCCCAAGATACAGGTAGAATGTATTTTCAAGTCTTCTTTAGGGAAAAGCCTTATGGGTCAAAGAATTTATGAACATCTATAAGGAAGTAACTTTTGAGTTTGGGTTAGGTGGAGATAGAGACAGAGAGAGAATGGTAGAGACAAAGGTCTCGTCAGTCAAAGAATGATTGGAGAGTATAAATCACAAGTAAAAAGTAACTACTCACAAGTACTGTAATCTCCCCTGTAAATAGTCAACACCTTTTCTTAACTCATCATATGTTGGAATTAACAAGCTGTAGAATCATAGTAAAAGCAGTGACTGAAAGAATATTCTCACCTTCCTCGAGTGGGGTATGTTCACTGAGATCAGGACCTCTTCAGGCTTCAGCTCTGCACTGGGGCACCTTCTGAGAAACTCCTCGTTTAAAGGAACCTGTCGTTTTCCTTCTGTGGAAAGAAATGGCACTTTCTCTGGAATCTGTTCTGTTGAACAGTAAAACTTTGGAAATAATTCTACCAAATATTTGAAGAAACTGGTTGTTTGGGAAAGGATGTATTCTTTCTATGCTTAGAAACTCTTTCCCCCTATAATGGTATCCTTGGTGTTTCTTCCAGGGTAGGTCCCACCTGTCTTGTTGTTGTTGTTATTGTTGTTGTTTGCTTCTTTGCTTGCTTATCAATAAAAATATCTAGCAGAGTTGCCCAGGGGTCACACAGAGCAGGACATGAACAGTCCTCTTCCCAGAGAGCAAAATTCATTTTGAGCTTTGTAGGCAGGCAGTAGATATTAACATCCCTCTTGATATTCTGATCAAATCACTCAACCAACATGTATTGTTTATAACCAGGAACCCTACTAGGTTTAGGAATGAATAAATAAATTGCCTTTAATAAATGTATACTAGTGAGGTGCTGCCTTATTTTTTTATAGATTTTTCTAGCATCTAAGGAATTTCTTATTTAATCAATCCACTGGGAGAGGAACCACTTAAAGCTATAATGTAATATGACTTTAGGAGGAAAGCTAAGAATCCTTTGATGTTTATATTCACATCACAAAATGTGTTTTTCATCATGATTGTTTTAAAGGGATGTTACTTAGGCATACAACTCTGAATACTAACCTTCCTCCTTAAGATAATTTTGTGGTTCAGATGATGTGAAAAGTAGGTATTTAACAATGCAGGTAATAGAAGGCTAGGCCATATTTTTAAATGAAAATAAAAACAGATTTATAAGGGACCAATTAGCAATAACTATTAACCAAGTTGAAATAAGAGAAATATATTAAAAGCCCTGGACTTTGTTTCAAAAACAAAACTCATATAAATACAGAATGGAACCGCACCATTTTCAACAGAAAAAGGTCTGTAGGCTTCCATCAATGAGCAACTGAGCATGAGCACACAAGATGCCACAACCCCCTGTACCACCTGGAGAAATTCTTCAACAAAGAGGCTCTGTAAGTTCTCAACAGCCTATAGTTCTCTCTGCAACTCAGGTCACAGAGGGACACTAACCAACACAAGCATGGTCAACATAAGGTGACCAGTACAGGAAAAGACCTAGCACATGGCCTCAAAAAGAAAGCGACGAAGACATTGGAAGTGTATGGAATTAGGAACAGACTGGCCAAATTTCCAGTAAGGTGGGGAGAATTAGTGATATTACAAAGAATAGTCATTTTCAAAACTAGACCTCCTGCTTCCCCAGAGAGAAAAGCAGATAAGCGGAGAGGTTTAATAATCTCCAGGAAGGGGCTGTCACTTACTTTTTGATAGCAAGTTGAGGGTACAGTTGCCCACGGCCAGGAGAGGATTCAGATCTGAATCTAGGTGCCTGCTCACGATATGGCCCCCTAAAGACTTTTTAAAATAATGAGTTATTTTCAATACCTGTTATAGTACAATGAAAACACAAGTGATAAAGTAAGGGGTAAGCAAGGTTTTGGAGAATTATTATTTTTCATCTGTCCTAAGAGAACAAAAAATGTCATGATTTGTCAGGGATGTCACCCAAGACATGTAGGCCAGAGTTTACCATCATCAAATACATACAGCCATGTTCCTGATCTGAGATCCAGCCAGGGTTCTCAAATGCTTCAGTAGAGCTTGGTACATCTGTGTCTTCTCCTCTGGGAGGTTCTGGATTACTTCACCCAAGATGTACTTCACCTGAGTCAGGCTGAGGCCAGCACCTAAGGTCAGCTCTGAAGTGAAATCATTTATAAATAATTCGATGTGATCACTGCTGACTTAGAAATGTCATTAGACCAAAGTTATAGACAGGGGATCTTTTTCCTGGTTACTTGCTGCCCTGCTTATTGATGGTAGTGGTGGTGGTGTGATGGAGGTGTTGGTGGAGATCATGGAGGTGATGGAGGTGATGGGAGGGTGGAGGTGGAGATCATGGTGGTGGTGGCGGTGGTAGAGTGATGGAGATGGTGATGGAGGTGATGGGAGT